>UYYA01003898.1:0-96977 GCA_900624975.1 Angiostrongylus costaricensis | reverse complement strand
CGCACAAGCTGACGTTTCGGCGGATTTCGCCTTCCTCAGAGCCGCTTTCTATGAGTCTTCCAGTGAGTATGACGCGTGAAAACCGACCGCACAGAATTCACATGGAAGCGGTTGGTCTTCACGCGACATACTCAGTGGAAGACTCATGGAAAGCGGCTCTGAGGAAGGCGAAATCCGCCGAAACGTCAGCTTGTGCGCAAATAAAGAAATAAAATAGCACCTCGTGCTTGCTGAACAGAAGTAGAAAGATATATTCAATCAGTGCCGAGGTTAATAGAAAGTCGGACTTGGGAGTCACCAATTTGATTTAAAAGTGGAGATATGGAGATGCGCAATTAGAGGGAGGGAAACCACAACACATCCTACGATACATGGGTGCCCCGCACTAACGAATGGCAAGAAATCACGACAACCACAGCAAGAACATTTTCCATTAAAATGGAAGTAATTCGGTTGGAAAAATTTTCTTGTCCTAGAACCCTGACAGCTGTGCTACGAATTCCACAAGTAGGAAGGATATCACAGTTACAAACAATATTACAATAAACTAAACCACTGGACTTTTTTTAAAGGACCACCGCACGGAGCTTGACTGACAATCCAATGTAATGGGATGACCCATTTTGTCGTCTTCATCCTAAAAGGAAAAATAATAAAAAAAAAGAAAAAAAAAAGCACAGAATGCTGACTATAGAGGCCATTCTGTACCATATAAGGAACACTCTCTATCTCATATTTTCACATAACTTTCTTGTTGGTGGTGAACTGTCCCAGATTTCCACATTAAATATTAGTTCACCTGTTTTTTCCATCGACATTAATTAGCATATATTTTCTATCAAATAGATTTGGTTGAAAAACAACTTCCCAGATCATCAAAGCTACAGGACCCCCTGTTTAGGTCAAAATGTACCACGCCGCCGTTAGCCAGCGCATCTTCATACAAATACCTGGCCTTTACTCGACCTAGCACCAAACGTCGCTCTCGATTCACCTAATAACACCACATCTTCGTTTTAATCTACGATCTTCATCAAGAATTTAGTTACTTACAGATTTCATCCTTAAATTCATGGTTTTTTGCCAATCTGTCTCAATTATAGTGGGTATATTACGTATACTGAAAAAGTCGCCTACTTACCACATTATGGACGGATTGTAGATGTTGGGTAAAAGAAAGTTTAAAATAAGTTGTTATGCCGCATATTCTCCAACCTGCGGTTGGAATAATGAAGAAGGAGGTTGGCAGTTAAACTTCACGCCCACTGGCACTCGTATGACTCCTTGACCCATCAATACTATTAACAGCTCAAATCCTACACGGCTGAAATAAACGACAACCACTTAAAGGAATCACAAAATCCAATTTTCGCGGATCTCATCAGCTCCGCTTACAGTAGAAATTCGACACTAATAAAAGTAATCTCTCAAGGAATGTCGAAGAGGATTCATCGTGTTTTTTAAAATAAATGTTGGTCCTAATCAATTGTTACTACTGTATCACTTTCACGCGTAACACACTGAAATAATGAAGCTCTCAAAGAATGTGGTTTAACGATCACCTCTAACACCTGTATCACATGTAGTCCCGTTGATCGTCGAGTGAATCAAGCGCGCCAGTAAATCTTCCATTTTTCCCTGTCGCGTGCATGAGTAGCCCAGTGGGTTCTGCTCGCTCTAGGGACTCGTCGAGCATCACGTCTTTCTTTAAGGCTCTTTGTGAAGAATTCTGACCATCGGGTCGGCGGTCATCCTGAAGTACGTCTGACATCCCGAGCAATTCAGTCACTAACGGCTCGTGCCCATCGGTTGTCGTTCATACGCATTACGTGACCGGCCTACCTTATCTTGGACAGTTTGGCGAACAGAACGGCATCTTTGACTTTCGATCGCTGACGCAGATCGGAGCTTCGGATCCCATCCCTTACCTATGTGGAACGGAATACTCCTAGCATGGTCCTTTCGACTGCGCGTTCGATGTCGGTGAATGATCTTCCATTCTGCTTACTCAGCGATCAGGTTTCCGACGCATACGTTAGGGCAGGAAGTATCGTTGAGCCGAAAAGGTGGGCACGGAGTCGGGTGTTCTTTGTTCTCTTCACTACATCCTCGATGCTCATGAAAGCTCCCCAAGCCTCTCGTTTCCTTCTATCCAGCTCTGGAGCTAAGTCGTTCAACATGTTGATTTCCCGACATAGACAGACATATCCGGACCACTTGGAAACTTCGCTCCACTGAGCGTGAAAGGGGCATACGAAACCAATTCGTTCCTCATGAGCATCCCTCTTGTGAGATTCAGTCAAGATCAATCTTTTCACAAGCTTTATCAAAGTCGACCAGCATTCGTTTCGCTTGGGTGATGTTTGGTGTTATAAGGACGATCTCATCAGCAAAGCCTGGTGTAATTGCCAACCATTGATTCCCACTCCCATATTACCCCATTCCAGCGTTCACATGACTATTTCGAAGGTGCCGGTAAATAACTTTGGCGACATGGTGTCGCCTTGCCTAACTCCTCATTTGACGTCGATGTTAATATCGTTGTAGAATGGTGACATCTTGGTTGCGAAACTTTTGCACAGCTCACGAAGAATCTCTATGTACTGGTTGCCTCATATGTACTCATATGGCTGCCTTTCGTCCAGTATTCTACCAATTCTGCTTAGCATGACACGATTGAAAAGTTTGTTGACGACAGACAGCAAGGAGATTGAGCGATAGTTGCCGATAAAGTGGAAGTCACCCTTCGTGGGCCATAGCACGGTCTTGCTGCTCTTCCACTGGGTAGGGACCTTGGATTCAGACAGATAACGTGTGAAGAGCCGAGCCAGTGTGTATACGAGAACTGGCGGAAGGTTCTTTAGGAGTTCAGATCCTATCCTATCCGGGCCTGGCGCTTTTCCACCGACTAAATGGCATTCCGGATTTCGGAAAAGAGAACCGTTGGTACAACATATCCATCCTTCTTTATTTCTTATGACGGAAGGTGGACGTGACTATCGAAGAGATATGGGTGATATTCGTGAACGATTTTCTCCATTGCCTTTATGGACGCTGTAACTGTTCCGCCTGGGAGTTGGAGCGCAACCATCTTGGCCTTGTAATTGGTGATGCATCGGTGGGCTTTGCGAATGCTTTTCCCAGCCTCTGCAGCTTCGACCATTACTGCTGCTCTTCTCTCTTTAAGATCTTCTTCTATCGCCTGTCTGCATTGTTTTGCAAGTTCGGATGTTAGTTCGTGGTTGCCTCCAGCTTGTCCGATTCCACGCTGGCGTATCAGTTCGAGTGCTTCTGGAGACAGACGTCTCTTGGTAACTTTCCAACTCTCAGCTTTCACAGCGCTAACGTAAAGATGTTGAATGAGCCTATTGTATTCTTCGTCGTTATCAACAATGGCATCTTCCCAACGGCCGACTAATGAATTGAATAAGTCCTAGTGTGTGGTGGTTCTGGGACTTCGGTTTTTGAATTTAGCGACTTTTTCTCCTTTCCGCGAGATATAGGATCTTGCACGAAGGAGAATCTGATCCCGTGCAGAATTTTGGGACAACAGCGAAATCGGTTAGGCAAAAACTTTGATTTACTATGATGTTGTCTATTTCGTTGTAGTACTCTCCACTGGGATATTCCCATGTCCAGCGTTGAGGGCGGGCCTCTGGAATTGCGAATTACCATGGATGGTCTTTGTCGTCATGATAAACTCGGAAAGGCGCTCGCGCTGCTCTTTCCATTCTAATCAGTGGATCCCAATTTGATGTTCTTCTTGGTTCAGTTTTGGCGCAAAAATCTCCAATGATGACCTTGAAAAATGTATGGTCTTCTCTGTAGAACTTCTCCAAGTTCATATAGAACGCTTCGACTTCTTCGTCATAGTTTGATGTCGGTACGTAAATGACGAAGGTACTGATTCACATTTTTTTAATCGTAAACGCCTGATTCGGGTTGTAAGTTGTTCGAATGAATCGATGTTCATAGACAAACTCGTGTTGACGAGAACGCCGACGCCGCCGACTCCTCTACTATCGCATGCTCCGAGGAACAGTTCTTCTCCGGTGTCATAGACGGCGTTGAATGTCGTCTCGTCTCGGCCAGACCGATGACGTTGTACGCTGTCCTTCTTGCTTGCAAGAGCAAGTCTTCTATAGAGGACTTGGATGCAAGGGTACGTGCACTGTAGGTACAGATCGTCACCTTAGTTCTTCATAATCCAGACAGTTTTCATTGGCCCTGAGATTTTAGCAGCCTCTCCGTACTCGTCCTACTCAACGCTTCCGAATTAGGGGCTCTTTCGTGGTCAGGAAAATGAGGCCCGTTTCTTTTACTGTGTTTAACTTTTGGAAACACACACATAGCTTGCTGGGATCCAAACGTGGAGGCTGGGTATACTCACGGGTATCTTGCCGGTCTCTTCCAGAGTGGACATGGATCTTTCTTGTTGGAGGCGACGCCTAACCGCCTCCCATATATTTCCCTATCACTTGATTACAGGCTTTTGGCCGGATTGACTCGTAGAATACAATCCGCATAAGCGAGAAAGCACCCTCACACGCATGAATACGCATAGCAAATACAGAAAGTATGGGCCAAATCGGCGCAGCAGAAACAGGAATCCATCCCCTGGATCCACCTGCGTCTCCGGGAAGCAAAGCTCGCTCTTGTTCCGCGATTAACCCCTATCCACCACCTGAAGATGTGCCACGCAGCCTCGCAACTAACTGGCTCGAGATCCCTTACATGAGGGAGATCCAGAGGGATTTTTGCGTTTACCGGTACAAAACTATCTTTAACTGGAGAAGCGGGTTAGTCGGTTGTGAAGAAGCTTATGCACGACACAGTAGACGAAAAGAAACATTTCAATACAATGTGTTTATAATGTTGTGCTTAAGCGAGGCTGATAAAGATATTCGGCGAACGTTTCAACGGTTTCCTCTTCATCAGTGTCGATGACCCGAGTCGACGGTCCACAGTTGTTCTTGTTCTCGAAGTGGGGTCTTCATCGAGCATCGAGGTGGATCGTCCTCAGTGGAGCATCTCTCTCGAGTGAGCCATACTCACCCGGTGATGCTCTTTTGTACAGAGCGGTTGTTGTTGATATTGTTACCCCTTAATAATGCAGTCGCTAGTGGAAAATAGACCTTCGAGTCAGTTGTCGGCACCGAATAGCCACTAGCTAGCTTCAAGCAGAATGCTCGACTTCGTGAAAAGACGCCACACGAGAGTCTTCGTAGTTGTCACAGGGCAACACCTCAAACCTGAGTAGTTAAACCGCTTATGTACATTAATGCAACACCAATACAACAGGAATAACAATAGGAAAATACTGGCATAAGAACAAGTGAATCCAAGATTATGAGGCGCTATAACTACTAATTAAGTGAAGCTAATAAGACCACAACAGTTTAAGATACTACTATAACATTAATACAATGACAATAGCAACTTGATAACAATGACAACCAAGGGCGTGCGGGTGATGGCGCCCACACTGTCGTGTACATTGGCCAAGATGCCGAGGGCTAGAAGAACACAGTGAGATGCACACGAGCCGTACATTAGACTAAACTATAGATCATATCTACAGTAGCTAGGTACATTTTGACATTGATCGATGAGGATAACAAGTTACCTAAGCATCGATGGTGGAACTGACTACGAACGAGATGAGACATTTGAGGAACACGATCAGCAGGCTAGTCTTGGATAACGATATCTCTGCAGCTTGAAGTTTGAGCATCGATGGGTACCATCGTTGCGTAAGAGAAAACTTGGGCCATAAATAATGCAACTGAGAACTGATAGCCTACTATAGCGGCATAACACACACAGCATAAGTTGGTTGGTTACCGGCCTTGTACACATGGTGTACAGTGTGGGAGGAATGGTACATGCTACCAATGGCATTGCAGACAGAACGCATTTGAGGATAGCCGCCGCTACTGACAACGCACTGCAGATCAATTGATAAGCAATGAACATTGACACGAGGATGAGGATCAGGATGGTGATGATGAGGATACATTGGGCTGATGAAAAGCGTGACGTAGTGACGGTGATGCTAAAGCAATGTACAATTCGCAACTATCATTTAACAATGATATGATAAAGTTAATGTACAATAATGACTGTGTGCTGTATGACTTAACAATTACGATAGCCTACATTGGTGACACACGAGATCAATACGGTACGGATCTAAAAAGCCGACGAACCTTCACAGAGGCGAACCTGAATAGTCGACGAACCTGGACAAGGGCGAACCCCTATATCAATTAACGAGGCTATTTATATGCTTCTGGAGAAGGCGGTATTTGGCACAGGTCCAGCATCTTTACCGAAATTATTCGTCGGGTACCGTTTCCAAATCCTCTCAAAACAAGAGATCAGCTGGCGGAAGACTGCTCTCGCAAACATCCTTATGCCCTTCTTGTTATTGTACGCATGACTTATGGACAGCAATAACAATGAGTTCAAATTGAAAAAATAGTTTGCATAACAAGGCTGTTTATAGAGATCGAAGTTTCTTAGGGTGCGATCAAAATATTTACGTACTACGACAATTGCTAGGCAAGTTGAGAAACAATGGATATGATCCTTACTACAGAAAAATACAGTAATAGAAAGATAGAAATAGATATAGAAAGAAATAGAAACTATTCTGGGAATAGTTGCTAAACTTGATAACAATTTGTTTTTCAACGGATAATCCACCCTGTAGCAGTCGGTATTATGTCATCTAGCACATAGTGAATAACAAGACAATAATTTTGAAACCGAGGTTAAATGACGGTCGGTTCCAAAATTAATGCTTTATACATATAATTTTTATAAAGGTTTCTCTTTAGCCGAGAACACAGTCCAGAAAAGAATCAATCCTACTGGCGCCTATAGAAACAACAGGCAAAAAGTTTCCAAATGGGGCATCTTCCTGAAGCCGAAGAGAGGTACAGCCAGTGCAATGGAATCGGAGCGGTGAAATGGTGTTGAGGTGGAAAAACAAGAGGGACATCATTATGATTTCTGTTGTTCACGATTTAGTTTCGCCTAAAACATCAAGCGGAGAGGGTGTTGGAACCTGCCAAGAAGAAAGGCTACAATTAGCAGATGAAAAGCTGAAGTATATAGGGAAACCGTGTTATTTTCATGCATGGTGTATAGAGTGTATGTGGACTGCAAAATAAATGTTTTCGACAACAATGACTCAAACATCAGCAAAAAGTTGTGGTAAGATTAGATAACATTGCAGGGAGAATTTATGTTGAAACAGATTGGTGAACGCATCTTAAGTAAGCAAGAAGTGATTTTGAAGGAAAGTTCTTACAGACTCTCCATCTGGGTGAAAGTAAGTGATTAAGTGTCGAACCTCAGCGCTACAGCGCGCCAGACGACACATCTCAGCACTCTGTTCAACAATTTTTGTGGTGGGTACTCTCCTCAACCAGCAGCAACTAATCGCTTCGAAAAAATCTTGTTCATCAAGTGTAATGAATAGGTTTTCAAGGCCCGAGCATAGCATAGCATCTGTGATGGATGAGTTGTCATTAGAACAGAACCACTGTAGCAATGAAGCCCTGTGCAGCACGGTAAACCAACGTTGAGGAAATGTGCTTAAACCAATACAATTCGTTCACTTTGCCATTAGACACGTACGCCTTGAAATCAATGCGTTTTGGACATTACATTTTAACGCTAAACTGTCCTATTGGACAGACTCGTCATAATTAATTAAAAACAATGCATGTTATATATTTTTTGACATCGGACTGATATTTTCCAGAACATTAGTCGATGGAGTAGGAACACTATCGGCTTGAACACGTTTCACATCCACTTGCGCTTTGAAGTCACTCTTGTAATTGTCCTGCATACTGTCGTAGCAGATCTCTCATGTGTTCATCTCACGAAAAACGGAGAAGTAGTCGCATGTAGGCGAACTATTCGTGGAAATAGCAAGGCCAAAACCATAAAGGAATAGGAAGCGACACAGCTTACTAAATTTTTTAAAAGCTGAGAATGGGCAACCAACTGCTCATTTGTGTCCAAAAACAGCTTTTTCTGACTGCGACCCTCGGTCACTTCCATTACTTAAAGGCTTGAGAATAAGCGCAATGCCATACATTATCTGTAGAATTACGTGAAGTTCCAAAGGATGCTCTCGATGAAGAGTTTATCGAAGTGAACTTGAGTCAGTTTTGAACCAACGCGAGTTAAGCCTCTACTATTCCATTTTTGATCGATTACTTATCCATTTGCGATAATTTAGAAACTATGGGGTCTATTTCCAGTTTAGTGGACTCCAGAACTTGTATGCTCATTATACCCAGAGTACGTATATTCATTAGATAAAAGGATAAAGGATAAAGCTCTCGGCGTTCATCAATCTCTGAACAATGCGCCATGCATTCGACTTCATTAAGCATCAGTTTGAAGGTGATTGAATGCATATCTAGCCTTTGCAATGACCCGCGTTCGCATTCCGATCTATCGAGCTAATGCTGCTATCTTGCAGACAAGTCTTGTACCAATTTGCCAACCCGGACGGATGGAGGGCTTGGTGGACCACATACGCGTGGATCGATTCGACGTGTGTGTTGCAGGGCGCCTCCGACCATTGTTAGTTATATAAACGCTGTTACTTATATAAAGGTTCAATACATTCGTGACCATAGGTTTTCGATAACGGGCTAACGTTTTGTTCGTTGCTTGAACAGCAGAGAAAAGTTAGTCATTAGTTACTGTAACAAAGTTAATGTAACAAAGGATTTTGGATATTTCTGAAGTGGAAAAAATCAAACCTTGATAAAGACAGTAACTTGATAACGATCTGTAAACATGCGTTGATTCCATACGTATCGATTGAGATCGAAAACAAATTGCAAACCTATTCAGGAAAAGAAAAGGAAACGACAGAACACGTTCTGGTCATACCTCACATTATGGTATGGAAGAAATAAAGTGTAAATGTTGAGCGATGGTGAATTAATCCATGGTCAAACCTAGTATATTTAAGTTAGCCTTTCTTTTTACCTCGCGCACAATTTGAGTCATCTCAGCCGCGTGCCAAGGAACGAATGAACTGGTCTAAAGTGCAATCTTTTGCAAACTGTCACAAAAGGGTAAGGATGAAGCTCGGTGTTGATCAATGTCTGAGTGATACGCCATGCACTCGACTTCATCAAGTACCATTAGAGGGTGACTTAATGCCAATCTAGCCTATACAACAACTTGCTGCGCTCAACCGATGAATCAACTGTGCTGCTATGCTAGCAGACAAGTCTGGTACCAATTTGGTGACTCCCGAGAGACGGCAGGCTTGATGGGCCCGATGTGCGGGATCGAATCTACGGCCACGTTCGTATTACAGGCCACCTCTAACCAGTGCGCTGTACGTGCTCTCCAAATTATCATAGGTGTAAAATATAATAGTTATCAACTAATCCCTGAAACAACATTCGTGGTGAAAGATAGCGGTTAAACACGAATGTTGGCAAAAACTCATTGTGACAAAAGAAAACAGCTGAAGAGAAAATTTCATGCATTTTGGACAAGGTTGGTGCTATCATTCAATTCAGAGGAGCTAAGTGAGATAAAAAAAACTGTAGGATCCTCCAGAGCTTTGTGGATCTATCATTTCAATTCCTCGTGTAACCGATCGTAACAATTCCATAATAGTTTTCGCTTCAACAGCCGCCCTTCAAGGACGCGTGTGGCGCAGTGGTCGGGAGCACCCTGCAACACACATGGGATCGATCACTACGCCCATTTTTTGAAAATATTAATGCCTCTGATTCAGTTACACATCCCACCTTGTTACAAAGGGCTTTGATCCAGCGGTTGTCGTTAAGACAGGTCTCATATATGGCGGCGTCTCTGGTCTTTGAACGTTCATCCGATTGCAATGTCGGGTTCTCTGTTTGAATGAAAATGGTACTCCCAACAATGCCTTCTCGACTTCGCCTTTTATAACGCCGACTGATATTCAATATTGTATACATAGAGCTTAGGCTTCCGACACGTTAGCTAAGGCAGGGAAAATTATCCATTGCAGAAGGTGGGCATATAGTGGGGTTTCTTGTCATACTTAAACATCTCAGTCGTCCTTGTACGCTCTACAAGTCATTCGCTCCCTTATGTTAAGGTCTGGTGCTAAGTCATTCATCATCTTCACTTCTCAACCCAGATACACACAGCTGTTCCATCCGAAAAATTCATTCCTTTATGGGTGAATAAGGGGAACTAAAGACCAGAAACAAATCTGTTTTTGTGTTGTTGAGATTCAATTAAAAACAAATGTTTTAACAGGGCACGCCGAAATCGGTCAGCATTCGTTCCGTTTAGCTAATGTTTGAGAATGTGAGGTTGTGTTGCTTTGGCTCATTTAGGATGTTGTTAATATCGTTGTAGATTGGTGAAAACTGGTAATTGTAGGCTCTTACATAACTCATGAACAATCGCTGTGCAGTGGATAGGGGCGGCCTTGATGTTCACAGCTTCCACTTCAGCTTCCGTCTCAGCTGAGTCACAAGCATTTCTGATGTCGATAAAAGCGAGACAGAACGTTCTCCTATACGTTCGGGATAGTTCAATGAAGAGCGGTCTCTTGTGCGCTCGCAATATTTCAATAAATCTCGGAACTGTGTAGATATGATTGACAACTAATCGGCTGGGTGTCCAATAGTAAGGGAGATCCATGAATCAAAATCATCTTAACATTGGTAATTCGAAAAAGAAGTCGCTTACCAACTTGTTGGAAACCTTCTCTGGCTTATGATACGTTACATTCATGAGAAGCAACCCGGTAGGAAGAATTGGTACTGACAAAAGACGGGTAGGAGAAACTTCTGCATTGCATCCAGTGCAGCTTCAGGACCTCTCGACCGACAGGCGAGTACAAAGCCGACCACGCATAGGCGCTCGTACTCGGGATTTCCCCATTCTTTATACGTAAACGGTGTTTCGCTCAACACTTTCCAAAATGTTGTAATTTCTTCTAGTTTTAATAATGAATTACTTGCATGGTGACTTTACTACATCCTTACGATATCCTCAAAAACGAATACAAACTCGTTGAATCTTTTATAAGTGGCCTTTTCTTCCACACGGATGTGAAAAGAAGGTTTAGTAACTGAAATCGTAACGAATAAGGAATTACTACTTTGGTTCTCCTGCGACTTTCTACAGCAACACGAAATGGATGACAGCGTACAGTAGTCTTCGCAGCTTCTTTCATAAGTAAAACCTTCACAAAAACCAGCTGAGAGACACAGTCGAAACGAAGGACCCGCCTGTTGTGGTAGTGAAAGCGTTAACCCACGGAAAGGGTAATAGCGCTTTCGTTCCCCACCGCAGACACCTACGGTACGGAATTTTGCAAATACCTCAGCATCATTGTAAAACGTCCACATCCAGGCGATTAAAGACCGTTAACGGTCACAAACGAAATAGATCTTTTTAAAAACTAGACGAAAAGAAAAAGTGAATGGCAAGGATTGAAGGCTAATTGCGGAATAAAGGACCCGCATAATGTGGTGGTGGACACGTTAGCCCCCGGAAAGGGTAACAACGAGTTCGATCTCCATCCCAGACACTTCCGTTCCAGGGTTTTGCAAATTTCTCAGTATCATTTTGGTCAAAAGGAAAGTTTTCAAATCCTGAATCGATGGATAACAGTGATTGAACAGCAGACTCATTGCAGAATTGGATAGTTACCGTACTGTTAACGAATATTTGCACAACTGTCCATCGTTTACCTCAGCGAAACTCTGCCCCTCAGTTCCCATACATTCCGCTTTGTCAGTCACCCAGAATACTATTCCGGACTTCATTCCTAATGTCTGGTAGAGGCTTTAGAGTTCACTGCTTTAGGAGCGTACGAAGGTTTCTGGTATTTAGTGAATGGCATAATTTTAAGGCTTCCTGCATTTTCTGGTACAACCTGTCTCATAATTCATATTCCTCAGTTCTTGTGAATAAGAAATTGCGCTAAAGAACTTTGAAGAATTTGGTTCACTACGATGTTTGGTATCCAAATTTCCATGTCTATTTCCTGCACAGTAATGGATATTTCTTCATTTTGTAGTTGTTTTCTTTGTAATCCTCCCAACGGTTTACCGCCTCATCGTGACTGGGAGATATTCCTGAGTGTCGGATTGCGATGTACAGCGGCGGATTTATTCCCCCGGCAGGGTCTCCCAAGCTGAGAAGAAGTCCGGCGTTTCCATCAGGAAGCCTAGCTAAGAGTAAACCAATGACAATACCAGGATCCACCACCGTCTTGGTATCAAAGTCGCGTGATGGTAAATCTCCCTCTGATCCACAATGGCTGCGATTGCCTGTCGTGAGTGCGACCTGCGGCAGACTTTGGCCAGGCTGTCCTCGGGATTCCAGAGAACCACAATGGCTTAACCAGCAAATGTCCGAAAAATGGTGATTATGCTTGGTTCACGTATCAAATGTCAAGTAAGTTTCTTTGTAATGAGTATTGAATACTTGAATACTTGGATGGCCCGTCTTCACTGGTTGTATGGGTCCCAGCGTAATTTCCATTGTTTCGGAGTTTTGTTGGTTTAGCCACTGTGGTTTTCTGAAGTCTCGAGGTCATCCAGGCGAAAGTTTGCCCCAGATCGTCACCACCACAGACACTCGCCGCCCTTGTGAATCAGAGGGAGATTTACCACCATTAGACTTTGATACCAGGACGGTGGTTGATCCTGGTATTGGTTTCCTCTTAGCTAGGCTTCCTGATGGAAACGCCGGACTCCTCAGCTTGGGAGACCCTGCTGGTGGGATAATCCCCCGCGCTGTACTACATCGCAATCCGAGACCCAGGAATACCTCCCAGCCACGATGAGACGGTCAGTTGTTGGGAGGTTCTGTATTGAGTACATCTCCTTATAAGAAGATTTCATCGCTTCTTCATTTTTTCTTGTAGTAGTGGTAAATACGTTTTTCTTATGACTTTAAATTTACACAAAATCTTTACATAAAGAGGCTTTTGTTGGTCTCTATGTTTGCCCAATCGATAATTCAAGGAGACAAGGAAAAAAAGAAAAAGCAAGGAGCCAGTGTATGGAAACCGAAATGAGCGATTCATGTCAGCATGACCGTCAAGAAAATTTTTTGCTGGATTCGAATCGATCGATTCTTTTGGGACGCGCAGCTCCATTCTTGCTCTTTGGATCGTTTCGTTCAATTCTCTATAGCTAAGAACTGTGTGATTTTGTTTTGTTCTATAGAATTTCTATTATAGATGTCCAAGAGTTCATTGACTGGTTAGCGGCCCTCAGTTACTTAGGAAGTCTTACGAAATGCTCGAAGTATTTCCTTGGAACTTATGACGTAGTGATGATTTTTATGACGTTATAACTACATTGTGCCAAATGTCATTTGAAATATTTGTGTTTCTGTTGAGATATATTTATTTATGCTGTTAACAGTTCATCTCAAACGAGAATTGACGAAGTCGTTGCAGAAAGCGATTTCGTGAACAAAGAGAGATAGTAGACTTTCTCAGAAACAGCTGGGCTCGTTAGGTGAGGTTCTCGTGTTTACCGTTTTGCTTTTTTTTTTACAGTGTTTTGTACCTACCCATACTTGCATGTGAGTGTCTGCTTGTGTATACGTGGATTATAATGTAAACGGTCGGTTCCGCCAAAAAACTGGAATCAAGGGATTTGGAAATTGAACTTGAAATGACCTTCAAAGTGATCGAATCTATTCTGTGGGAGTCTGAATGCTTATCTATGAACGTCTGGCCGAGCCACATGTGACTACGTAGTTGGTACCATTTCATGCGATATCTCCCTCATGTGAGGGATCTCGAGTCGGTTAGTCGTGAGGCTACGTGGCGCGTCTCCAGGTGGCGGATAGGGGGTTAATCGCGGTCCAAAAGCGACCTTTGCTTCCTTGAGACGCAGGTGGATCCAGGGGATGGACTCCGTTTCTGCTGCGCTGATTTGGCACATGCTTTTTGTATTTGCTAGGCGTATTCATGCATGCGTGTGTGGGTGCGTTCTTGCTTGTGCGGATTGTATTCTACGAGTCAATTCGGCCAAAAGCCTGCAGTCAAGTGACTGGAAAGTATATGGGAGGCGGTTAGGAGTCGCTTCCAACAAATAAGCTCCATGTCCACTCTGGGAGAGCCTGGCAAGCTACCCGTGAGTATACCGAGCCCTCACGTTCAGAGGACAGCAAGCTATACGTGGGTATGAAAATGCTAAACACAGTAAAAATAATACGGGCTTTATTCCCCTGACCCCGAAAGAGCCCCCAATTTCGCAGCGCTGGGTAGGAAGAGTACGGAGAGACTGCTAAAATCTCAGGGCCAATGGAAGCCGCCTGGATTTCAAAGAAATATGGTGACGATCTGTACCTACAATGCACGTACACTTGCATCCGAGTCCTCGACAGAAGACTTGCTCGTGCAAGAAAGAAGGATAAGGCACGACGTCATCGGCCTGGCCGAGACGAGGAGACGCCAGCCTTTCAACGCCGTCTATGACACCGGAGAAGAACAGTTCCTCGGAACATGCGACAGTAGAGGAGTCGGCGGTGTCGGCGTTTTCGTCAGCGCGAGTTCGTACATGAACATCGATTCATTCGAACAACTTACAACCCGAATCGGGCGTTTACGGTTAAAAAGACGTGGATCAGTTCCGGCTTTGACAATCTTCGTCGTTTACGTGCCGACATCAAACTATGACGAAGAAGTCGAAGCGTTCTATATGAACTTGGAGAAGTTCTACAGAGAAGACCATACATTTTTCAAGGTCATCATTGGAGATTTTTGCGCCAAAACTGAACCAAGAAGAACGTCACATTGGGATCCACGGATTAGAATGGAAAGAGCAGCGTGAGCGCCTTTCCGAGTTTATCATGACGACCAAGACCATCCATGGTAACTCGCAATTCCAGAGGCCCGCCCTCAACACTGGACATGGGAATATTCCAGTGGAGAGTACTACAACAAAATAGACGACATCATAGTAAATCGAAGTTTTTGCCTAACCGATGTCGCTGTTGTCCCAAAATTCTGCACGGGATCAGACCATCGTCTCCTTCGTGCAAGATCCTATTTCTCGCGGAAAGGAGAAAAAGTCGCTAAATTCAAAAACCGAAGTCCCAGAACCACCACACACTAGGACTTATTCAGTTCATTAGTCGGCCGTTGGGAAGATGCAGTTGTTGATAACATCGACGAAGAATACGATCGGCTCATTCAACATCTTTACGTTAGCGTTATGAAAGCTGAGAGTTGGAAAGTTACCAAGAGACGTCTGTCTCCAGAAACACTCGAACTGATACGCCAGCGTGGAATCGGACAAGCTGGAGACAACCACGAACTAACATCCGAACTTGCAAAACAATGCAGACAGGCGATAAAAGAAGATCTTAGAGAGAGAAGAGCAGCAGTAATGGTCGAAGCTGCAGAGGCTGGGAAAAGCATTCGCAAAGCCCACCGATGCATCACCAATTACAAGGCCAAGATGGTTGCGCTCCAACTCCCAGGCGGAACAGTTACAGCGTCCATAAAGGCAATGGAGAAAATCGTTCACGAATATCACTCATATCTCTTCGATAGTCACGTCCACCTTCCGTCGTAAGAAATGAAGAAGGATGGATATGTTGTACCAACGGTTCTCCTTTCCGAAATCCGGAATGCCATTTCGTCGGTGGAAAAGCGCCAGGCCTGGACAGGATAGGATCTGAACACCTAAAGAACCATCTGCCAGTTCTCGTAAACACACTGGCTCGGCTCTTCACACGTTATCTGTCTGAATCCACGGTCCCTACTCATTGGAAGAGCAGCAAGACCGTGCTAAGGCCCACGAAGGGTGACTTCCACGTTATCGGCAACTATCGCTCAATCTCCTTGCTGTCTGTCGTCAACAAACTTTTCAATCGAGTCATCCTAAGCAGAGTTGATAGAAAACTGGACGAAAGGCAGCCATATGAGTACATATGAGGCAACCAGTACATAGAGATTCTTCGTGAGCTGTGCAAAAGTTTCACAACCAAGATGTCACCATTCTACAACGATATTAACATCGACGTGAAATGAGGAGTTAGGCAAGGCGACACCATCTCGCCAAAGTTATTTACCGGCACCTTCGAAATCGTCATGTGAACACTGGAATGGGGTAATATGGGAGTGGGAATCGATGGTTGGCAATTACACCAGGCTTTGCTGATGAGATCGTCCTTATAACACCAAACATCACCCAAGCGAAACGAATGCTGGTCGACTTTGATAAAGTTTGTGAAAAGATTGATCTTGACTGAATCTCACAAAAGGGATGTTCATGAAGAACGATTTGGTTTCGTATGCCCCATTCACGCTCACTGGAGCGAAGTCTCCAAGTGGTCCGGATATGTCTGTCTATGTCGGGAAATCAATATGATGAACGACTTAGCTCCAGAGCTGAATAGAAGGAAATGAGAGGCTTGGGGAGCTTTCATGAGCATCGAGGATGTAGTGAAGAGAACAAAGAACACCCGACTCCGTGCCCACCTTTTCGACTCAACGATACTTCCTGCCCTAACATATGCGTCAGAAACCTGATCGCTGAGTAAGCAGAATGGAAGATCATTCACCGACATCGAACGCGCAGTCGAGATGGCGATATTAGGAGTATGCCATTCCGTACAAGTAAAGGATGGGATCCGAGGCTCCGATCTGCGTCAACGATCAAAAGTCAAAGATGCCGTTCTGTACGCCAAACAGTCGAAGATAAGGAGGGCCGGACACGTAATGCGTGTGAACAACAACCGATGGATAGGAGCCGTTAGTGACTGGATTTCTCGGAATGTCAAACGTACTTCAGGATGACCATCGACCGATGGTGAGAGTTTTTCACAATGAGCCTTGAAGAAAGATATGATGCTCGACGAGTCCCTAGAGCGAGCAGAACCCCCTGGGCTACTCTTGCACGCGACAGGGAAGAATGGAAGATTTACTGGCGCGCGCTTGATTCACTCGACGATCAACGGGACTACGGGTGATACAGGTGATATCCCACAACCTGTTGCTATTTTTGTTCAAAGGATGGAACTCTGGTGGTAAATTTACCTCTTGTGCTTTACAAGCATCCAATTCAGGATTCTTGATTGTAAATGGGTTTATCCTTTCAATGGCTCCTCTTCGTGGCTGAGGGGTGTTCCTGGGTTTCGGGTTTCGATGTACGACGGGGCATTCATCTTCCCAGCAGGTCTCCCAGGGCTGAGAAATAAGGGTCCACCACCGTCCTGGTATCAAACTAGTCGTATGCTGTCAAATCTCTCTCTAATCCACAAGGGGGGCGACTGCCTGTGTTGCTGACGACCTGGGGCAGCCTTTGGCCTGGCTGACCCCGGGACTGCAGGGAAACAGACTTGGTAAACCAGCAAAACTCCGAAACAATGGAAATTTTGCTGGGGCTCGCACAACCATTGAGAACGGAGCATTCAAGTATCCAGGTAAGTAAGTGGGATTATAGATAGTATACATGGTACAGTTGATGCTTTTCAGCACCTCTTCGTTTTGTTAGATTTCTCGTTAGTAGGGAAACTATGAAACGTACTGTTTTGTGTACTTATAGGTGTACAGGAGCTAAGGAAGTGTTTCACAGATGAGCTCAGACAGAAAATCTCTTCTGAGGTGAGTAGTGTAGATTTCTTTCTTATTTTTCAGGTTTTTCTCTTCACAAATCCAGAGTAGGATATGAATTAAGTACAAATTCGACATAGGGCTCTCCTCATCTGTGACAAGCCTCCGTTGTTGTTTTGGAAACCGTGCCCTAGTTGTCACTTTTGATCATCGTTTTCCCATTTGACAATTGCTGTAGAATTACTTATTAAAAATCAACTCTTATGAATATAAGGAATGTAGCATTGCGTTGATCGAGAGTTATATTAATTTCTTAGGAAAGGAATTTATAAGGAAGGAGTTAAATTTGCTCTGGCTGGAATCTCTTGCGGGGCTCTTTTTTACGACCGGGTGCCTTGTATTGGACAGTGTTTAACAACCAAGTCTTTGCTCGTTTCCATATGAATTTACGACTTCCCGTACCGTTTTTTGTTTTATACACGAGGGAGTTTTCTTTTTGTTGGCGAAGGTTTTGAAATAATGCTCGTGAAGCGTTTTGTTTATAAGATAAATTATGCTATCATCGGAACATTACGAAGGATATGTATTGGCCTCAGTGCATAAATGCGCGTGTTGGACGGTATGCATTGATCTCAGTGCGTTTTCTTTCCCGTTGTTTCCTTTCACCTGCTGTTCATTTTCTGTGCGATACGTCCTCTACTAAATCGATGGCCATCTTACCACAGATACTCTGCTACTCATCGTTGAAAGTAGTTGTTGCCTACAGTTAGTAGTTTACATTGGAACAAGCATTTCCTGAGACGGATTTGTTTGTCTCCATAAGGGATTTCTTAATTAATGTACAGGTGGTGTAATATGGAAGGTACCATGGTATCTTAGGATAAAGGCACTTTAACCCATATGGGTTTAATTCGATATATCCTGCGCGTGGCAAGAAATTGTACGTCATCTTAGCAGTGCTCACTGAGAATTAGATGTTGTGGCAATGTGCTTACTTAGTTAAATATCTTGCGGAACTAAGTGCGGTACACGTGTTAATTTCAGCCCTTGGGTGACTTAATTTTTAAAGTAGCTTTTGAAATACAAAATATCGGGGATGTGAAAGTGTATTCATTCATATTAACCCTTTATTTGATGACTACTACAATTTTTCATGGCATGGTATTATGTGAAGTACAAGCACAATGTTGCTGAGATATTTGCAAAACTCCGGACCGTAGCCGTATGCTGTGGGGTATGAACGCGCTGTTACCCTTTCCGAGGGTTAATGCGTTCACTACCACATTATGCGGGTCGTTCGTTTCGCATGTGTCTCAGCTAGTTTTCAATCTACCAGTGTCATTAGAAATCACCCGTCAACGGGATTTTGTTTATTAATTTACATTTTCCCATTATTGTAAAAGTACTTTCATATTCAAGGGCTATATTGATTTAGAATTGAGTACTTCTCCACAGTGACCAAATTCACGTGTATTTCAGCGTCGGCTCAGAGGTTCGAGGCATGCGTAACTGGCCATTGTTTGTGTTCTTGGGCGGTCTAGTGTTCTTTTTTTATTTCTTATACGTTTATCAAGCACAAAGTACTGAATACGCAATCATCAGATCCGAATTGGAGAATCAACTACGGAAAGTCCAAGACTTGAAAGTGGATTTTGTCAGTAAGTCATCGAAGTTCCTACGTTCTTTTGAAAGTGTTTCTCGTTTTATCATTCTTCTCAATTTTCTTTTCATTCGTTCAACCATTCAATATTTTTGGTCCCTAGTACCAGTCATTTCTACGACGCGATTGGTCGACAGCGCAGAAACAGTAGAATTTTGAAGGTAATTCGAGTATGAGTACCCTTCGAGGTCATTCATCAAGATTGCACGTCCGCAGTACTGAAGTTTTTCACGCATTCACCAAACACGTCTGAGCGATAAATTTAACAGAAGAGCCATTTGTATATCTAAACTATGAGCAGCAAAAAGATGATGCATCACACTTGTTAAATACAGAAGTGTGCTAGCCAATTATCAGTTTCACTGATTCGAAACGATTTGATAACTTTAAGTTTTAATGAATTCTGAAGAGAGCTTGTGTCACTGTACTGTGGAATATCAAAAAGCACTGAAGCACTGTGGAATATCAAAAATTGTGGTAAAAAATAAGGGGTGAGGTGGGACCATAGAATCTGCACAGGAATTCTAAAAAGGTTAAAAATTATGGTACTACGTGAAGGTAACCTGCTTTAAATAACAACAAATGGTATCCATTTATAGATAGGTAGAGTTTCTTTTGCTTCCTATGTAGTTATTATGATACAGTTCCTTATTACATGTTAGTTTTCTTCGATTTAATAGAATTTCGATAGATTTGTTAATGTTAATTGTTTCTGTATAGGTGCGAAAGCAGAGAATGAGCGGCTTCAGGCTGTGCAGAGTGAATTGAAGAATGAAAAAGATAAACTCTCCAGAGATTTTGGAAGTATGTTGGGTTGTGTTTAGCCTGAATCGATACTCACTACGGACTTCCCTTTCCTTTTTCAGCTTGTTCAAGTGCGCTGCGATCATGTAAGCTGAATATCGAAACTCTTCAATCTGAAAATATTATGTTAGAGAAGCAGTCCAGGTAGGATGTACTCATTTGAGTATGCTTTAGTGGATTTACGTGTGGATTCTGAACTTTTCTTATGATTTCTAGGAACAAAGATGTGATTAATGAAGGTCTTCAGCAGAAAATTGTGAGTCTTTTTCAAACCTGAGATCTTAACTCAACATTAGAACTATTTTTCTAATTAGATGATTCAAATGGTTTCTTTTACTAACAGGAAGAACTCACTAAAAATGGTGAGAGTTTGAAGAAGGCCATATCAGACCAGGATGCCGTTGTCGATCAGTTGAAGGGAACAATCCGGAAGTAAGTATTTCTTTATACTGTACAAATGCCGTTACAAAACTGTTTTGCATAGAACCTTCATAGAAAAGTACATTGATGTTAGATAGTTTCACCGTTTAAGCTTTCAGTTTTCCTTTCTACTTAACCAACACAGGAAATACTAATGGAAATATAGGTTGGAAGCTGAACTTAACCGGACGAAGTTCACTTCTACTGACAAAGGCAGTACTTTTGTTGTTGACCAAAGTGGAACAACTAAATTTGGTTCCATCCAAGTAGACACTACCAGTGTTACTAAGAGAACTGTTGAAGTATGTTTGCTGTCTACTACTACTGTTTGCTTGGTTATTTTCTTCAGTAGTTTTGGGCTTTAAATGTAAACGAGTTCCTCACAGTAATTTATTTTCATTGTAATAGGCTTTTAAAAATCTTAATCAACTTGTTTGCTGTTTGCATACTTTGAACGGAGTGAATGATATGGGAGTTTCTAGGTAACTCGAGAACAACGGAGAATTGTTGACGACAAGCAGATTGATCAGGCTCCTGCTCCAATGATCTTAGAAAGTGTGTTGGAATGTGTTCTGTCTTTTTCATAATCTCAATACAGATAGTTTCAGGTGATGTAGAGACAGTCAAGCAGAAAACTGGAACTAGAGAGATTATAGGAGATGAACGTAAGTCCTCTAAGCTAGTTAGCCACTTTTATGTATAAAAAGTATCTGTGCCAATTGTGGCCTTTGTGCGGTTTTTTGCACAGAGTCTGTCCACTCGATACAAATAATGAGTTGGTGTCTGTATCGTTTTTTGTCTTCTTACTAGGAATTTCTTATTAGATGGACCAGACGTTCCACCTCAAAAGCCTGGAGATCGTGTAAAGCTTGCTGTTGCTGCTGATGAACGCAGCAAGGATGAGAAGCCGGTTGTGAAAGGCGGCAATTATGACGGTAAGTCGCTTGTGTTCGGTAGGCTTCGAATTTGTTTAAGTTAAGCTACAACCTAAATAAGCCTACAAAATATGTTAGTTTATAAGATAACCTAATAGATAACTCAAACATAAAAAACGGCTCTGGGTCAAATCTGTTAATGTTGGACTGGAAGCTACTTTACCATTTTATTCAAAGAGTTCTCATTCTTCTTTACCTTTATACGAACTGCTAAGCGATAGAACACTATGTCAGGCTATTAGAAAACAACTTGTTTTCCAATTAAATTCAAATCTTCATACCTAAATTCATAGAGGACTTTATTAAGCTGAATAAAAACTGAAATTTTCACTTCTCAACGGAATATGATTTTGTTATCAGTCGGGTAAACTTCAAGATTTGTGATGCTTATGAATCTTGTGAATGTATTTCCAGCAGAGCTTAATTGCCGAGTTTCCCATGAAAGTGGTTCATAAACGTTTGAAAACTTGACCATATGTCCGATAACTATTCGAGAAGTTGTAGTGGATGATTCCACCTTCTAAGCAAAAGGAAGACTTCCTAATCTGCCTCTGATGCCTGCTTTGCTTTCGGTGCTTTATGAAACAGTTGGGCAGAATGTTGTGGATGGTTACTATCGCAAGGGATTTTATTTACACATCGACATACCATTCATTTGTCAATCTTTTTTTTTTGCCTTTCCAGTCAGTTAGAGGTGTTCTGAAACTTTATCTCACTTGCCCCTAAACTTCAACTTTTAGAGCCTTTCTACACGAATCTGTTTTGGTTAGCTTTTCAAAAATTGTTGTGGATGGTAACAATTCGTCGTAATGCTTTTGTATTTTCACTTCCTCATATTCACACGGAACTTCATATCAACGTTATTCCGTGTGATTGTGAACGCTTGCTAAAGAAATGAAAGATTTACAGTTACGCGATAACGTGAGCGCTGTAGGTAAAATGTAGTAAAGGCTTTCAGGATCTACAGAGCTTTGACTACAAAGTACAAGTTCTCTTGTTCCACCATAATGAAGTCCTGATTTTCTGAAGCCCATGTAACATGGATCTCTCTCACAGAGGGATCTTTTGCCGGTTAATCGCGAGGCAACGTGGCCCGTCCATAGGTGGCAGGTAGGGTTGGTCGTGGACCAAAAGCAACCTTATGCTTCACAGAGCCACAAATGGTTCCAGGGGATGGGAAGTTCTGCAAAGACCGTACATTATTCAAGGTGATCACTGAAGGTTTGAAGGCTAAGACTGGACTCAGAAGAACGTCTGAAGGACGTCACATTGAGAGGATTAGAATGGAAGAAATAAGTGTAGTAGACATCTGCGCTCCGGAGTTTTGCAAATATCTCAGCTTTATGAAAGTTACAGTTCGGAAGCTACCCTACCGTTAAAAAGAATAGGTAGTAAATAAGAAAAGGAAGAAGTAGGGTTAGTGCTTGAGTCTATCTTGACAGATGTTCCAAACATGAACGAAGTTACAATAGCAGAATTCCGTCCGGCATGGCACAACAACGGTATCTGATATACAGCCACTTTTTGCGGCTGCCAATTTTTCAATTCTTCCACTGCTTTTTAATTAAGAAATTATCGTCTGTAGTTTAAAAACTAGCTTCTTCACGAATGTCGTGAGCAGGTTCTGTGGTTTTACATCCAAGATTGTTTTCTTGCGAAAACTAATTCGATTTTGTCTTCTTTAGATTTAATATGGTCTTGCTTTTTTCCATTTTTACCTTCAGTTTCCTTAATTAGGTAGAAATTGATGGGAAAGGAGATTGTTTACATGGAAATGTATGGCGAAATTTGTGTATTAAATAAAGGGATCAAGGATAAAGCTCTTGGCGTTGATCAATTCCCGAGAGGTGCACCATGCATTCGACTTCATTAAGCATCGTTGAAAGTGAATGAATTCAAATCTGGCCTTTACAATGACTCGCGGTGCCTACCGATGTATCGAGCCAGTGATGCTATCCTCCCAAACAAGTTTGGTACCAGCTTGCCGACCCCGGAGAGATGAGAGAGAGGCTTGGTGGGCCATGGGCGCGGGGATCGATTCCACGTGTGTTGCAGGGCGTCCCCGACCACTGCGCCACACACGCCCTATTGTGCTTTAAATGTAGATATAATTTAAATACAAAGTCATGGATAAGTATTTGAAAATACTGTTGACATTTTATTATGTTAGGTACTGGTAACATTTCTTTTTTAGCTGCCGAAGAAGATATTGACGATGGATTACAAGGTGGACAGTGATCTGCTTCGCAGTAGAACACTGTAAAATATCGAAGGCTTTAACAGTAGTTTATTCAGTACTACTTTGTTATTGTTCACACTCATATACTACAAGTGCTGTGGTTACTTCCAGTGAGGACTATTTCGTCAGATTCAAATGACGAGTAATTCGTTTGAACGTGTTGTATAAAGAGTTTTAACGGTATGTGTAGAATGGTGAAGGGAGTTCTAATTGACATCATGGCCTCAGCTCAACTTGACATAAGAATGTGAGGATAAAGGATAAAGCTCTCCGGTGGTCTTCCGATGTATCGACCCAGTGCTGCCATCCTCCCAGACAAGTCTGGTAGCAATTTCTCCACCCCGGAGATATGGAAGGTTTGGTGGACCATGGGAGCCGGGGCCAATTTCGCGTGTGTGTTGCAGGGCGCCTCCGACCACTGCACTACAAGCGCCTATAAGAGTAGGAGGACGATTTTTTTCTTATAAAACAGTAAGAAAAACATGCGAAACATTTTGGAATGATATGATGTAATGAAATAGTTTTGCCGCAGTTGATGCTTTATTTAAGGAATGTGGTCGAGGTTTGATAAGAATGTTTTTCAGATGGTCTTTTACTGATATAAGAGGATATAAAGGTTCAAAGCAGCTAAGTCATTTTACGAGCCGTGTCAGTTGAGTAAGTTGCTTAAGAATATCATGGTTTGTAGGGTACGGTAAAGTAGTAATGTGTCTCAACTACGTGAAGTTTTGCCACCAACAGTTTATCCGGCTCATTTTGGTTACGTGGTTGCTTCGTGTGGATGGCCATTAGTATTCTAGGAATTGAGAGAGTTATTGTATGATCAATTGGGAAGGCCTCTATTTGCAGTAGATCCTTGTGATGCCTAAGAAACACCGTAGGAAGTCATCAAAGCGCAGAAAAGAGAGGAAGAGTGAAAAAAGCAGAAAGCAAAGAAAGTCGAGGTCGAGAAAATCTCCGCGTTCGCATAAGAAGGATTGCAAGCGAAGATCAAGGCACGATGATAGAAGGAAGGTAATCAGAGATGGCAACTCTTTTGGCTAATTCCTTATTCTAGTAACTCAAAGGACCGACTTTCTATAAGCCTCGGCATAGATAGTTGATAGATTTACTTATACGACCTTATAAACTAATCTTCCTTAGCTGATGCGAAGTTGGCATAGGTCTTCGTTGTCGTTGTCTTTGTTGTTGGTGTTGTTGATCGATGGCTGTTTCGGCGATTTCGCCTTCCTCAGAGCCTGGACGTATTTTATATTAGAATATGTTAATTATTCGGTGGAAAAAGGCTAAACTATTAACGAATATCGGACTTTTAAAGATGCCATATTGAACAGAAAGGCACCGTGATGTTATGAGTGGGACTGGCTCACGCGTTGTTCACGTGGGGTCGCGAGCAAGACGCACCATGGGGTCAAAATATCATTTTGAAATAGAGCGCCAGGTCACGTGTGATAGTGAGGCATTCATCTTTCCGGTTCATCTTTGGATTTCTGAAATCTATCCAGAACGCCTCAAGAGTTTTGCGCGTTGTTTTCGATTTCTGCGCTGGGATCCGCACAGTCACTTCAAAATCATCGCCGTTGTGCTTTTGTGCCCTATGTGTACCTAGAAGAGTGTTTCGAGGAATTTGGACTTTCGCATCTAGGTGTTTTTTTATGCGGACATCAAGTGGTCTACCCGTTTCCACAATGTATTCCTCATCGCATGTTTTACACGTGATCAGATACATTGTACCTGAGCTCATGCAATCCCCGTCTCTCCCGTTAGAATAGATCGTACAGTTTTCTTTTTTCACATGTAAAGGATGAGAGGAGAGGTAACTAGTATATTTTCCTGCTTGGCTTACGATACCATTTGGTTATATAGAAACTTTCTGAAAGCTTTATTTGGACGTTTAAGAATGGAAGCCAGTTCTCGGTTGGTTTTTCTCGTGTAAATTTTATATACTCTGACTGTCGGTTTAATAATTCAAAGCACTCATCCATCTGCTCTTGTGTGAAACAGACAATGATGCAGTCGTCTATGTGTCGACAGTAGAGAAAGGGTCGGTGATCGAGAACTGGAGCTTCCACCTTAGACGTGAAAGCGATGGCAAGGCTTGGTGCTAAACGCTGTCCCATAGCCAACCCTCTAATTTGTGCAAAATACTTTACAGACCACCTAAAGACTGAACCACTAAGACACTGTTTTAAGAGAGTCATTAGTTGCGCAATCGACAAGCCGTAAATTTTTATTTTCTTTTCATGCTCTGCGAGCAACCCGAGAATAGCTTGTATTGTGGAATCATTCGACACGTTGGTATAAAGTGAAGTAACATCGAATGACTCCATTACATGCGTGCTGTTTGGTTGCGGCCACCGTAGGTGGTCTAGAAATATTTTGGTGTTAGGTAGATGGGTTGGAATGAATTTTAGCAGCTGGGTTTGGGAACCACGTTATTCTATCTGTTGCCACATCTATACAACTAATGATAGGTCTAACTTTAAACGGTGGTGGGTTCGTTGACATAATATAATCATTTGAAGTAAGCTTATGTGTAACATCACGGTGCGTAGCCTTTCTGTTCAATATGGCTTCTATTTAAAGTTTGATCTTCATTAATATTTCGGGCTTTTTCTCTTCCACCGAATAATTAAAGTATTCTTGTACAAAGTACGTCCAGGCTCTGAGGAAAGCGAAATCGCCAGAACGCCAGCGCTCGACTAACAACATCAACAACAACAACAACGAAGACCTATACCAACTTCGCATCAGCTAAAGAAGATCAGTTTATAATATTATATGAATAAATCTATCCTAACTTCTACTTTATCGGCGAGAAGCAGTTTTCGTGTTTAAAACGTTGGTTTCTTTGAAATTTGTGGATCACAGTCTCGTACAACACCGTAGTGCCATGGAAAGGTCAAGGGCCTTTACTAGTCCCTCTAGATAGACAATCATTTTTGCCAATCAGGTTTTGTCTGGGAAATTCCCGAGCAATTCAGTACACATTTACTTAACCACTTGAACGTGTTTATACAATCCAAATTAGATTTGGCTTCGAAAAATCGCTGAGATTGATTAAGCCATTGATTACTGCCGCCGCTTAGCCTTTAATTTCAGAAGGACCGTACCAGCAAACACAAGAAACATGATGTACACCGACCTCCTTCAATGAAAAAAGATCCAGACATGACCAATGCGGCGATGAATGAGGTTAACAAGTTTAAAACTCAGAGATTCGTTGAAGTCACCTCTTAGTCTTCCGGTCCACAATACCCTATGTTTTCTGTGTTTTCTGTATTGTCTTAAACTCAATAGTAAGTAAGTAACGAACGGATGCCATCAAATTCCCTAGATTCGTGGGTGAATATTTTCACGTGTAGTTCTACTCTTTAGTGATTTCACCCGTGGTTTCCGAACAACCATAAACAGGTGGCTGCAAAATGAAAGTTCTCTAACGATATTCCACTTATACAAGTATCATTTTCATCTTAGTCAACTTCACTGTGATGTCCTTATAAGGAGATTCACTGCAATGGTGTTGGTTTAGCGCATGCATCCTTTCGACTGTAATCTCTAGGAATGACGCCAAGCCACGCATTCCCAGCGGCGAAGAGTAATGCTCGCATGATTATCTGTTTATGTATTTGAGATTTGAAGGTTTTTCGAATATGCTATGTTTTGGCAGCATAGGATTTTGTTTAGGATACCAAGCATCTACTCCTACCACTGCACTGCAATTCGTCACACTCTTGATCGCTAGCACTGTTTTTGTCTGAGGGCGGAAAATTGGAGTCACTTCGTCTGCTTTTACAGTGGTGGCACCATGGTCGTCCTCGTCCTTTAGTGACATTGGCAGAAAGGGAAAGACATCCAGGCTTCATTTTTTCAATATAACGTCGTGCTTGTGTTAACTAAGAACTTTGAACCAAATTTCGATTCTGGTTCGATCTGAAGACTCATATCCCTGGTGTTTTTAAAATTCCTAAGAGACCGTCTATGCATCACTTCTTGAAATGACGACGAACTCGAGACGAAATGAAAGCTGAATAGATCTTTATCCAAATAGGATTAAAAGATCTTGACATCTTCACTGAGTGACGTCGTTATTTATTGGACAGCATCAGTGATCGCGCGTCTGGCGAAGTGATTGGAGGAGCTCTGCAACACACACATGGAATCGATCCCAGCACCCATGGCTCACCAAGCCTTCCATCCCTCCGGCGTCGGCAAATTGGTACCAGACTTGTCTAGGACGATAGCAGCACTGCAGCACTGGCTCGATACATCGGTGGACCACCGAGAGTCATCGTGAAGGCCAGCTATGCATTGAATCACCTCCAAACGATACTCAATGAAGTCGAATACACCGCGCATCCCTCAAGTATTGATCAACGCCGAAAGCTTTATCCTTTATCGTTTATGGCAATATAGTGTCGCAAAGTGCGATCTTTTTTATTTTGGAAGGAAACTCTGAGGGAACTTAGTAGTCGACATTCGATTTCGATTTCCGTCGCCTAAAGTTGCTATACAGAACGTGTGCAACTATTGTTCGACGGGTTAGAAGCTCATGCTGAAAAGTCGAGGAGGATCAGGGCAAAGCACAGATGATAATTACAGCAGGTTTATAAGACACGTGTACGTGTTTGGTCAGTAGGATCATTGTCGGCATCGAACTTATTTAACATTTCTGCTTTGTTATGTGAAAACAAATAGTGCAGGTGCAACAATGATTTGTTTTTTAGACTCATATTCCAATTTTAAGGGATTCCTAAGTTACTGCAGCAAGCCCCGGCAACATTTGTAGTTTGGGTTGACGCCCCAGTTTGGTGACTATGTTCCAACTATCTCCTGATGGTTTCTGACAGCAGCTTACACTTAATTAGGGATCCCAGTAGATGAAATCAGTGGCTTTTGAAAATCTCTTAACAATCATACTATCCTATGTTGTCGATTTATGGAGATCACAAATCTAAGAGGTTAGAACCAGTGCACGACGAGGCTGTTCAACGAAGAAAAATGTACAATGCAGTTGCTTGGATCGACTATGAGCGAATGATTTTCGTTGAATGAATAGGCCCCAGTAACTTCCAATACTTTACCTTATTTATTTTGCTTGAGCTGGGCACTTCTTGTGCTCTATACGTCTTCATTGTCATCAAAAGACTTTGAACATTTCGCGAGTTATTTTTGGTTGCTGCTTGAGGATTTCGCCTTCTTCAAGAATTTCGTAGAATGCTGGTCAGATCGATTCTTCTTGCAATCTAACCGAGCGACGCATTCCCACGTGGATTGGGGGTGAGGCGCTGAACAGCATGTCACACCAGAACTTTGGTTCATGATGGACTACATCGCTAGCCACTGCGCCTCTAATACTGAAGACCAAAAACATGCTCATAGTTTGTACCGTGTTGGCCACCAAATTATATGGAATCTAGAACGTTATTAAACAATTTCTTATCGCTGTTTATCAAATAGCTTTAACTAGTGAACTCGTACCTCCCAACGGCCTATCTCCTCATTGTGGCTGCGAGGTGTTCCTGGGTGTCGGGCTGCGATGTACAGCAAGGGATTCATCAGACAGGATCTCCCAAGCTAAGGAGTCCGGCGTTTCGGTCAGGAAACCTAGCTGAAAGTAAACCAAGACCAGGACCCGCCATCGTCTTGGTGTCAAACTAGTCGCGTGGTGGCAAATCTCCCTCTGATCCACAAGGGCTGCGGCTCCCTGTGGTGGTGACGACCTGGGGCAGACTTTAGCCAGGTTGCTTCGGGACTCCAGAGAACCACAATGGCTTAACCAGCAAATCTCGGGAAAATGGAGATTATTCTGGGGTCCGCATAACCAGTGAGAACGGGTCATTCAAGTGTCAAGTAAGTGAACTCATAAATGCAGAGGTTCGATATGAGTTTGTTTTATCTCGCAAAGATGTGCGACGCTATTTGTATTAGAGCACACCCTATTCAACTTTTTTTGAGTGGTCGTAGAGTTTCCAAAGTAGGTTTATGGTTATTCTATATAGTTTTGCATTTTAGAACCTTGGAAATGTTGTACTGGTGAGAAATCGAGGCAGAACTTCACGTGCTTCTGAAGCAAATGCTATCAGCCCAGATCGTCAGAAGGCACAGACGCCAACTAGTATGTATTTCGATTTTGATTTCATTGTTTATAGAAGGGCAGTTAACTATTCTCATTAACGAACTGGAGCCGACAATCAGTTGTCGAAAACCTTAGCGCCGCTTATGATAAAGCTCGTTTGCAAGCAGTATCCATCCATCTATGCACTATGCAAATCCGAAAAACATAAGTCGCTCCGTCATACAAGAGAGAAGGATTTCATCTTTGAAATTCACCCTTACTGTAGGCTAAGTATATGGTTGTATTCGGTCTGCATTCAACCTTCCCTATCTTCCGAGGGATGAGGTCACATAGCTTTGTGAGTAACCGGCCTTAGGATCCTTCACACGAATGGGATCTGTGTATTATCACATCTTCGAACACAATTAGATACAGTATTTCTGGGAGGTCTGATAAGGATCAGGCACCGAGGCTGAGCTCCACTATCACTGGCATCGGTAAATTGGTAGCAGATTTAGCTGCGATATAAACAACACTGACTTGATGCATTGGTAGGACATCGCAACTCGTTCCCTGTTGTACTGGTTTTATTGTGACTAAAGTTTTATAAAGGAATGAGCTTAATTTGTAGAGTGCTATCAACTCCTACCCATCAAAAAACAAACGTTCTTCATTCAGATGTAACAGCGGCTCAACCACTGAAAGCCAGAAATCAGGGGGCACTTCGTTCAGATACAGCAGCGGGTCAGAGATTGAAAGCACTGGACCAGGGGGTAATTGTTTATCTTTCGCAAAGATAAGGAAATAGAAAGGAAAAAAGCAGTCATACAATAGAAAATAACAGGAAAAAATTCGTCAAAAACGCTTTGGATAGAAATGAACAAACTTTAAATAGCTTAAGATATGCTCAGACATAAGGTCTTTTTTCAGCCCAGAACAACTTCTATCACTAGATTCACCCCAGTGCCATCTTCCAGCACCACGACGAAACGAAAAGGTTATCACGCCTGTAAAGTTTTCCATAATTAAAAAAAGCATTTTGTGATGTTTAAGAATACGTGTATGGATCTGGATATCCACCGCTTGATGCAAATATGGTTCCATTAGCCAGAACTACACCGCTTTCCGCTGCTATGGCACCGATACCATCAGGTACTTCCGGATCGACAACGACTCAAGCTGCCGCCACCGGTGCTACTACCCCTCTTGCTGCGACGACGACTGGCACGACTACCGTTGTAACGAGCGCTGCCACAACGAGCGCACTTCGACCCTCGAGTGTTTCCCTTGAGAAAACGGATGAGTTGACGAAGAAAGAAGTAGGTAAGCATGAGGAACATATATTACAGTCGATATTAACGTAAGGCTGTTAGAAAAGCAATTTCAATCCGGGTCCGAGTAATTATTTTACTATTTTTCAATACATTGAAGCTTAAACACATGGCGCATTAGGCTTATGAATGCGCAATAACGATAAAGCTCATTTGAGAAGGTGATAGTAGCACGGTCGCGAAGACAACTTGTGTTTTGGCTCATGGTGCTGACCCTAAAGATAGATAGTCGAAGCGCGGTGTAAGGTCAACAAAGCTGGGGTGTTGGCAAGCAAAAATATGGCGCAAGATATAAATATTTTAAGAATAATAATAGAGGAACTTAATAGACCAATATCCTTTATCTCAATATCCTCACAGTGAGAGATTCTTGGCGGTTCGTCGAATTGAAAAGATTTGAGACAACCACAACAGGTTGTTCCAGCGTCTTACGAGAACGCAACTATGTCATCGATAAGTTGTTGCACTTCAACAAGATGTTAGCTGTAGTCATGGGCGTAAATTTCCGTTTATAAAGCAAAACATAAACAAAAAGGTTAAAAGAAAGTAGAAAAGGCATAAATATGTAGTTGAAGACTTCCACACAGAGAATGCGATGAGGTTCGAGAGTGACAAGCACTAAACGGTCACTACGGTTTTCACAACAAAGTTCAAATACAGTGATGCTGAGACATTTGAAAAACTCCGGACCGCAGGTGTTTGTTGTTGGATGTAGGGGAACGAATGCGCTATTACCCTTTCAGTAGGCTGACGCATTCACCACCATACCACGCGAGTCCCTCGTTTCGCCTGTCTCTCAGATTGTGATTTCATTGTGTTGAACATTTCGATCTCAACTGCAGCCTCAGACTAACTTGGTTCTATGGCGATTTGTGCTCTCCAGATCAATCCCGTTGAAGGATGATTGCTGACGCTGATGATCGATAGAAAACTTACTGAGAGATAGGCGAAACGAGGGACGCGCATAGTGTGGTGGTGAATGCTTTAGCCCCGGAAAGGCTATAGCGCGTTCGTTCCTCACCGCAAACACCTGCGCTCCCGAGTTTTGCGAATATCTTAGCATCATTTTGGTTGTATCACACGTAATATACTGCCATGAAAATTGTAATACGCCTTAAATAAAAGTTAACAAAGTTCAAGTAATCTATTATTAAACCTATAGTAGCGCGTCTTTGTGGTGGAGTCCAAATTAACGCATATCGTTTTTATAAATTAGAAAACCTGTTGTTGATAGAAAATATTCATACTGTACGTCGTAGATCCTGAAAAGTCCTGCTGTGACAAATCACAGAAATGGAAGGCATATATGGAGAAGGCGATAGAAGGTGGAAGTGAAGCAATGCAGGTTAACCGTACACTTCATATTTCTAATTGTTATGATTTCCAGCTGAACTTTTAAGGCTGATTTTCGTTTGATTCGAGGATATCTTCCGCCTACGGCGACACGCACTGCTTTTGACGCGAACATGGAGAAAAACAGATTTGAAGGTTTGTTCTAGATTGCAGTCATACGCCAGTGCCACATAAAAAGCGTCGCCCACTTTTGTGTCTTGAAACTATTAGACCTACGAGTAGATTCTGTGAGGAGTTGAAGGAGTACTGAGAGACCTGCTGTGGATCCATCAGAAGTTGCTTGAGCTTTTTCTAGAATAGAATTCTTTTTACTTATTTGTAAGCAAGATTATGATTGCTTACTTAGTTGATACTTTAACGGCCCGTTCTCAATGGTTGTGCGTCCCCAGCATAATCTTCATTTTTTGGAGGTTTACTGGTTAAGCGGTTGTGGTTCCCTGGAATCCCGAGGTCACCCTGGCCTAAGTCTGCCCCAGATCTTCACCACCACATGCAGTCGCAGCCTTTGTGGATTAGAGAGAGATTTGCCACCATGCGACTTTGATATTAGGACCATCGTGGATCGTGGTATTGGTCCACTCTTAACTAGGCTTCCTGATGGAAACGCCAGACTCCTCAGTTTGGGCGACCCTGCCTGGGGATAAATCGCGCCGCTCTACATCGCAGCCCGAGGCCCAGGAAAACCTCCCAGCCACGATGAGGCGGTAAACCGTTGGGAGGAGACATTGTGATTAGTAAACGAGAAGTTACCGGATCTAATTGCCTTTGGCCTTGCGTGCATCTAATCGGATGACGGAACGCTGTCTACGATCTATCGAGAAAGTTCTGAAACTGCCAGTGGTGACTTCTTTACAGTACCTATACAGCTATCGAAACAACAGGTAAAAATCTTCTTGGTCAGAAGAATAGCAAACGGATAGCGCGGTGATCCCGTCCATTACATATATGCCTAACCCATCCAGGAGATTGTTCGACCCTTTCCGGACCCACCATACCTCTCGATTGTTTGAGGTCGTGAAATGAGCACCATACTTGTCTGAACAAGTCCACTTTTGATAATCTATGTGGGGACGTCCCAGTGCATCCGTCTCGGATTCTAGTGAGCATCGACTCGACCAGCACCCAACGACATTTGTGACGAAGGCCAGAAAATCCTTAAGAAGCAATGAAAGCCATTCCAAAAAAAAAACATTAGAAGAGTTTCACTGATGATGGATGCGAGTAGACGAATGAAGTGCAAGAATTGTTGGAATTCAGTGGTTGTAATACATGTGATGCCTGATCGTGCAATAATAATAATAAGTGGAAACTGTGCTTTGTCTTCTACCAAAGATGATAAGCTGTCATGCTTTCCACCGAAGTCATATAATTCCTATTTCACACATCATTATCATCCTTACTGTTTACCAGCATTTTTCGATGACTGATCGTAGAGCCATTCCAACAGGTTCAATAAAACTCAGATAGAGTGATACATGGATTCCCATGGGGCCAAGGATTCCGTCAATCTCACATGTTGAGCAAAATGTTTTACCCTCAAAGCAATTCCTACAGGGATATCCCATCAATCATGCAATATTGGATAGTCAGATCTAACGAATTAACTCTGTAGAGCTACACACTGCATAGTTTCTCAAGTTCTCTTAGTTCCTAAGCCTTTCCTACGGTATATTCCCAATTGAAGATCCTTAGTGTTGGTTGATTGGTCGAAAATATAATTGATCGAAGAAAGCAGGCTATGTATGCTTCGGTTTGAATGCAACACATACTTCAGAGTTTACATACAAAGACATCCATACAGTTAAACATCGCGAAAACTTGCTTGATACTGGTCGAAAACTTCAATCAACATAATCCGATTCTATCCGATTAACACTAAATTATTTATCCCTCTCATGAGAGATTCATTCATATAGATTCATGAGATTACCCTTAAGCTTATTCAAACGTACTGGATCCGACTCCGTTGCAACATTACATGTGGTCATAGAATGTTTGAAAATTTGTTAAAAATAATCGAAGGGCATTCAACATACATGCTTACAAAAACTCAACTGTGGCTATCCTACTAGTGCGAAAGGGACTTCAGTTATCACCACGGGTAATCATTTCAACAACACCACTCTTGCAGACGTTGTGTGCATTGACCAGACTAGAGTGCGGCTCAACTGTGGTTCCTACATACATGCTAGCTGGGTGAACATCTCGCCAACCAAGAAGGTAAACATTTCTATATGTAATATATTTGTTGTATGTCGTGTATTACGTCACACTAGTGAAAACATGAATAAAGTTTGATACCCTTTCAAGTAATTAACCGCCTAATCGTGGAAGACTCTGGGTGCTGAACTCTGGTTCACAACAATTTCATTCATACTGTATCGTAGTCCAGGGTCGCGAGTTCGAAATTTTCGTTTAGGAAATAATCTGAGAAACCTATGTAACAAGAAGACCTGGTGAGTGACCCATGGCTATTTTTCAGCAGAAAACAGTCGAAAAGAGCACCATATCAGAAACACGATGCTGTTCGTATCTTTTGCGAGAGCGTAACCCTTCCAGCAGTCCTGGTGCTCACAGGGACGAATGGAGTTTACTGGCGCTTGCCTGAGTTACTGGACGACCAAAGTGGCTCTTGGTGATCCAGAAGACTATTTATACACCATGCAACATAGTTGTTACGCTTTAGCAGTGACGGTTCATAACATTAGCAGAACAAGGCAATTTATCCACTCCTTTCATTGATATATATCTTTTTGATTTCCGAATATGTCTAGCGATCATTCGTCTGATGAAAATGTCTCCATTCTTCTCAGTGGTACCCTTCAGGTGATTCTCACACAACTTCCCGTTCGTGAAAGTGGTGGGGAGTTCTGGCAAATGATCCTTGAACTGGACGTGCAGGCGATACTCCTAATACTCACGCATGCCGAATACAATATGTTCCATGGAAACTGGGTATTTCCCGCCGAACAGTACGTTACTACATCTCATTTCTTAACAAGAAATGATCTAAATACAACCACAACGTTGCTGAGATATTTGCAAAACTCTGGACCGCAGGTGTCTATGGTGGGGAACGAACGCGCTATTGTCCTTTCCCAGGAGTAACGCGTTCACCACCACACCATGCGGGTCCTTCGTTTCGCCTGTCTCTCACCTATTTCTATCGATCTTTTTGCCACAACAATCACCCGTCAGCGGGGTTATTTGGCTTAGTAACCTGCCATGAAAATTATAGAAGGCAGAAAACAAAAGCTTAAAAAACATTGTGATTTCAACTACAGCCATAGCTTAACTGGGTTCTATGCCGATTTGTGCTCTCCAGTTCAACCCCGCTGACGGGTGATTGTTGTGGCAAAAAGATCGATAGAAATAGCTGAGAGACAGGCGAAACGAAGGACCCGCATGGTGTGGTGGTGAACGCGTTACTCTCCGGAAAGGACAATAGCGCGTTCGTTCCCCACCATAGACACCTGCGGTCCAGAGTTTTGCAAATATCTCAGCAACGTTGTGGTTGTATTTCGCTTAGTAACCTGCCATGAAAATTATAGAAGGCAGAAAACAAAACCTTAAAAAAATGATCTAAATGTCTTGCATAATGAATTTCTCCACTATCCAAATGAGCGAATGAAGATAGCGCGTCCCATAAAACAGCATAACGATTTCTTTCGAATACGTTCAACTATCAGCTTTAAAGCTCTTGGTTAGTGGGTCCGTATTTAAATTTGTTCAAGAAATACAAAAAAAAGTTTTGTCGGCCACTTGTAGCGTACGTGTGGCACGATCTTATCGCATACGGTGATGTCCTTCATTTCAGAGATTTTCTTCACTTCGATGGAACTCACATACGGGTCGGCGAGTTCAAAAGAGTCGTCATTGATCGTGACTGGACAATGCACGTGATATGTGTCCGAACCGGTGACATTAAAAGGTTACATTTACAAAGTATTTGAAAAACTCCTTATTTGCAAGTCGCCAGGTCACATGTGATCGTGAGGCCTTCGACTTTCTGGTTCATCTTTACTTATGCCTATCCTTATTTAAATTATTCGCTCTAAGGTTCGTACATATGCATCACTACTCTGGATGGACTCATGGCAAACAACCGGCTCGAATTCTCGACATTTGGCAGATTGAATCCACATTTAGGTGGTTCACATTGATCACAATTCTTAGTAGGACTTTTTTTCCAGCAATAGTCTTAAGAATAATTCTTATACTTTGTCACATATTCCTCCACGGACACCCAAAACTTTTCGTAATTTCGTAGTAAACTTTGATTTGTATTACGTTTCAGAAAATATGCCTATCCGCATGTCTACATGAGCTTGTCTGGTTGTGGTCGAGCCGGTACCTACGCTGCATTCGAGGTAAACCTCATAATCCGAAGAGACGCCATTTCTAATGAATCAAACTTCAATTTCGAAATCAGTAACGGCAATATGTTGTCGTCCAATCCTAGGAATGTCGACAGAAGAGAGTTGACCTCCTATGCCGCACAAGAAAAGTTCTCGTGGAATCAAGCTAGCTTCCAACAATTGCATATAGCGACAGATCGGTTGTAGCTGCAGAACTAGACTGCCGAACTAAGCGATCCATTTGCATATAAAGCACTGGACAACCTTGTTACTTCGGTTAGGACGTATTAAAACCCTTGGGTAGACCTAGTGTTACGCTGAGCAGTAATGGAGGAAATGTGACTTCAATCATAAATTGCAATAGTTATGGCGAAAAAGCAATCCACATAGGTCCAGTGGTCTGGTACTACTATGGTTCTACCATTTTTCTTTTTCAAATAGCACCACTAGCGAGTATAAGTAACCACTTACAATGTGTGAGTCTTCACAGTCTCACCGTGTCAGACGATCGCGCAGTGTAACGCTCCACACTACTGCGGACACTCGACTCGAATAGTGGCGGTTCTGAAGAAGGCGACGACTCCAAAATGTTAGCCACAATAAAGTTTCTAACAAAGTCGAGCAAATTTAGCAATAAGACAGGATATTGACCTACTAGAACGAGGTTAAATAAAAATTGTTAATCCGACATCATCGATTATGACTGTACCCACAGGACAGCCGACTGATGCCATAATTTGATCCACAAACGATGAAATTCTTGGTGTTATGTGGCTTCAAAAACAGCGTGCTCTTCGGGTGGATCTTCTACTGCGACTTTGATCGCGTTCATTAATTTTCTATTCCAACTAAATATCTAGTCACTAAGAAAGAAGTCCTTAACGTAATAATTTGTTTTAGATCGCTCATGAACGTCTTCATTCGGACAGCTTCATTAAAGTGAACGTCAATGATTGTATATGTCGAGTTCGCAATGGCCGTATGCATGCCGTACAACGTCCTATACAAATGCAGACGATACATGCCTGCATTATGGAACACATTATGACCACTGTTAGTCATTTGAGTATAGTTTTAATTTCCTACCGTATTAAAGACGCCCATGGGCCACCAAACTTTCAATCCCTCCGGTGTCGGCAAATTGGTACCAGACTTCTCTGGGAAGATAGCAGCACTGGATCGGTACATCGGTAGGCCACCGCAAGTCATTGGAAAGACCAGATATGCATTCAATCACCCCCAAACGATGCTGAATGAAGTCGAATGCAAGGAGCATCCCTAAGAGATTGATCAACGCGGAGAGCTTTATCTTCTTTATCCTTTTACCGTATTAGAGGGTATAAAACCATCCAGTATTGATCAATCCCCTAGCAGTGTGCTAGACATTCGAGTTCACTACGTATAGCAGAAGTTATTGAATGCGTATTTGTCCTCAACAGGGACCTCTTGGACTCTACAAACCTTTAAGTCAGTGTTTTTATCCTCTCAGGCAACTCTACTAAAGTTTTTCGATTGTAGAGCGATTGAAAGGCTGGTGAGCCTTGGGCGTGGAATCGAACCACGGACCGCTTTAGTGTGTATTGCTAGGCACTTCTATCCACTACGCTGTACGCGTCCGACCACAGTACATGCCACCAATAAAAAACATGGCTTCCTATGCGCAGTTTAACAATAGGTCAAGCTGTTGAGCTTATCATAAGACTTGTCAATTACCTCCTACATTTGATTCCGTTGCTACATGTGAACGTACCATGATTTCAAAATTATTTTCAGAAATTCGCTTCACAGTTGTCTCCGAAGACAGTGAGTAAATACGAAGAATATAGCACCAGGTTTAACAAATGCGCAGAATTGCAAGAAGATATGCCATGACACCTGACTTCTATCATTTTTCATCTTCGAAACTTATTCACTCATGTCGTTTGACGATCCATCTTGTTATCGTCCAATACAGTCATATATTAAAAATTTTAAAGAAATCTTCATATGACTTAAGGAAAAATTGTTTCTAAAATGGATATTTGTTATGGACATAATCGTGTGAAGACCTAAAACGCTCTCCTTAGCTATCAAATATGACTGCCATTTTTTTCCAAATTAAAAAGGACATAGGGTACCTGGCACTAACCCCTGCTGGAGATTTAAATTGTTCATCTCTGCAAGGACGCGGAAATCAACGCAGGCTCAGAAGATTTATCTCTTTGCCTCAGCATAGCATACGCATAACTGGAAGATATTCGAAGAGATCTCAGTTCCTATTGAAGAGACCCAGAGTTCCACTCTTCTTCTTGAACTTTTCCGTTGGTGAACTCTTGTCGCAGTTTTCATTGGTCGCTGTCAACGACATCTTCGAATCTCCAGTGGAACCTCGTCGTAGATCATCAACCTTATAATTACATTACAATTTAGGTTTCATTAATTCCCATAATCTAAAGGCAACTACAGCAAACCTCTTGTTTGAGTTTTTCCAGCTCAGCTTTGCGTAGCTCGATCTCTTTCTTCAAGTCATTTTCACGGAAGTCCAACTAAAACTAAAAAGTATAGACAAAAAATACAAATGGCTTATGTACCAAAACCCTCACTCTAGCTACTCTTTCGTTGATCTTGGCTTCTCGTTCGTTAACCCTGTCAGCGAATGTCTATAACATAAGTTCGTATGACTAAATCTTCAAAGATTTTTTCTAAAAGCAAAAAACAATCATTAAGACCAACTGTTTCTAAAATTGAACGCAAAACCCGTCCATTGGCAATGTTTTTTAAAAATCGAAAAAAATGCTATTGTTTGACACTGATAATGTTGAACAATGGCGAAGCAGACAATTAGAGAAAACTTGGAACTGAAACAATTGTGTAGTAACAAGAAAACGCTCTCTGGTCGGATTGCAAGAGATTGGATTTAACCACGAAAAGAAACGAAAAGAAGACGTTGACAATAAAGTTGAATAACCATGGAAAAAGTACTCGGAAATTCTATACCATCAAGAAAACGCAATCTGCAATGACTCGCTAAAATCGGGTGATATGGATAAAGGATAAAGCTCTCTGCGTACCTGAGGTATACGCCATGCATTTGACTTCGCTAAGCATCGTTGAAGGTGATTGAATGCGTATCTAGCCTTCACAATGACGCGGAGTGGCCCACCGATGCACCGAGCCAGTGCTGCTATCCTCTCAGAGAAGTCTGGTACCAATTCTTCGACCCCAGAGGAATGGAAGGCTTAATGGGCGTGGTTCAGCGGTCGATTCCATGTCTATTGCAAGGCGCCTCTGACCAATGCGCTACACACGCCGTTTGTGACACGGGTACATGGTGTTTACCTGCGTGCGCAGCTGAACATTACCAATATCAGCTCTTGCAGCCCGATTTCTCGATAGTAACATGATAAAACCTGGAGTGTGGCTGAAAATGTTACTTGATATGACGAGAACCAATCAGTCTGCATGATCACTACCACAGCCCACACTCAGTGCAAAGTTTTACGATACGAGGGTTTCATAGCACTCATTTTTCTGGGCACAATGGCAACGTGCTTCGAAGCCCTCCTGGTTTTGTTGCAGTGTTACCTATTTGGTAGATATTACCCAGAATATTGTTCAAATTAAATAAAACTTCTATAAAACCTATGAAATTGATCATAAGATTAATATAAACATGAAAAGTAAAGACAAGAGTAATAAAAATATAATCAATCGTTCAACTCAATTTCAAAGTTGTAATCGATTCTCTAAAGAGAACAATATCTAAGGTTAAAGCAAACCTTTTCAAAGGCTCGCTTTTTCTCAGCTAATTCATTTTCCTTCTTCCTTCGATCCTCTTCCATCTGGGTGAATGGATCTCTGTAAATTCAAAAATGGACTTTATACAACTTTTTCCATGCAAAAATTTCCTAATATAGAACCTCCCAACAACGCGAGGCCGAAGGCTCTTTCACTTTCTAAATGTACCTATCCATGGCGTGCTTGGGTAGTTTATCCATTTGACGAAGTCGGAAATTCTCATAGTGCACTGAGCGAGTCACATCAATCATATCGATCAGATTCGTTCTAACAACCATGTCTCGTAGAAGGAGAAAATCGTTATGCGCCATATTCTCGACTTCAACAACTCCCCATGGGTATTCCCTAGAAAGCTTCACATAAACCTACATTAAAGAGTATCGTCTTATTCGTCTTATATCACTAGTTCCCAACATATCAACTACAAGGTTAAAGAAGCGCATAGTAACCTATATCTTATTTTCTTTCCACCGTCCTCTTTCAACATATTACTTCCAACTATGGCAAATGGCAACGAACTCTTAAGCCTTTCAATGGCAGCCTGAAAGAGAGTTGATAACGCCATCTACAAGGAATTCGTAGCGATGATGGATCATGATCCTAGAAACCAAGTCTTTCTCATCAGTGAATACTAAACATTAACGACTTGAAACGAAAGATTATTTAGTACCTTGTCCTTCTCGTCCTCATTTTCAGGGAACTTGTACAATTTGATATCGTTTGCAGCTATATCTTTATTGATCTGGAAAACTAATCAATAACAGAATTTTGCTGGTTAGTGTAATCTCACTTTCTTTTTGATGACCTTGACTATGACAAACAACCAGGCGTTCATGTACACCGCTGACCTGAGCCTTGAACCTTTTTAACTCGTCTTTTGTGAGACAGTCTGCTTTGGCAATAACAGGAACGATGTTTACTCGTGTATGAAGTTGTTTCATGAACTCGATATCCAGTAGCTTCAAGCTACAAAAAAAATTTGTTGGCCGAAAAAATAAAGAAGAGGTCTTACCAACAGTATATCTCCTTACTGAATAAACCAAGTCAAATAGCCAAAAAACTACCCATGACCACTTGGTTCGATGAAATACAGACATAGATGTACACATTTGTCCACCGGTCTATCTTTTCTCTCGATTTTAGTCTCTTCACAAAAAAATTCCAGGAATTTTCCATCGACGTAGTTGATTATAGGCTCCCAGCTGAAAAAAAAGACGAATGAAACATCCCAGCTTCCCCAAAAACGAACAGTACTAGGCATGAATATCCTCAATAAAATGTACTAGTATCATTCTCGATAAAAATCGCCCCATAAATCAATGTAAGATGCGTGTTCTGCTTCAAATTGCTAAGGTAACATCCTAGTGTTCTGCTGGCCTGGACTAAAACCGAGTCATTGTGACAAAAGGAGAAAACCCATTTTAGAGCGATACAACTGCGTTGCAATTAGAACCCTATTTATGGTAAGGTACAACGCCACTTTCAAAAACTCCTAACGAAGACGTCGTTTTTCGAGAATTAACTCAAGGCAGATAGAAAACTAGCTGGAAGGCCAAACGAAAGACCCGCATCCGGAAGGGTGATAGCGCGTTCGCTCCGCTCCCCACCGCAGGCACTTGCAGTCGGGAGTTTGCAAATAATGTCTCAAATAATATCTCAGCATCATTATGGAATAGACTGTTTTTCGATAGTGAATGCAAACAACTTCATTTTTTCTACATTTTTAGCGATCTTTTCTTTGAACGCTGTACCTTCATGTTTCAACAGAAAGCTTACTTTATGCACTTTCGCCCTGAATAGTTGAATTATAACGTGCACTAGTTTTGACAACCGTTAAAGGTTAGAATTTCAGAGATTAAGACATCTCAATAAAACCACTTTTACGAATTCAAACTCGGTCGAAGGGCTAATTCGACGACGAAAGCGAAGACGATTTGCTATTGACGACGATGAACTGAAAGTCGTGGTAGAAGCAAATGCATACACCATTCAAAAACCAGCAGAAGAGCTCGATTCCATCATCTCAAATGTTTCACGGCATCTAAAGAAAATTGGAAAGCCGAAAAAGCTCGACAAATGGATGCCATACAACTTGAAGGAAAAAAAGTCGCCGTTTTGAAGTATCGTCGGCGCTCCTCTGCACAACAACAACCGGTTTCTTGAACATATTGCGACTAGCGACGAGAAATGAACCTCTCCTATAACTGGATACGGTCACTTCGGTGATTCGACCTGCTCAACAGAACGTCGCAAAGCCAAAATTGCAACGAACGGTCATATTGACCGTTCGGTGGCCTCCTGCTGGTGTGATCCTTCAAGGTTTCCTCAATCTGCGTGGAATGATTACGGCGATAAAATACACCACAAAGTTCAACGTCGACATATGGCATTGGTCAACAGAGAGGGACCAGTCTGTCTTGACAACGCGTGGCCACACGTCGCACTGAGACCGCAAAGGTTAAAAGAAGTGCGGCCACAAAACTCTCGCCTAGTCATTATACTCGCCGGACTTCTGACTTACCCGCTACCACTTCTTCAAGTATCTTGACAACTTCCTGCGCGAACAATGCCTCAGAAATCAAGTCGAGGCCGAACCTATCATCATGGACCTTATGGCCTCAGAAACTGCAGAGTATTGAACAACCGGAATAACAAGCCTGTTCTTTGCTGACAAAAAATTAGGCTCTAATGGTTCTTGTTTCGACTAATAAGATTTGTTCTATATTGAGGTATGCACTTTGAAAATACAGGTTAAAATCATGCATTAATGTCCGAACGCCTAGGGCCAGAGAGAGATTGATGACCTATCGCCACCATTTCAGACGCCAATAATTAAAGTAGGTCCACATATAAGTTAATAAATCTGTATGTACATATACGTGTATATATACATGTGCATACAATATATATCTGTGCGTATATATATGTACATATATATATGTATACGTACATATGTACATATATATATATATATATATATATATGTAATGTGATGGAAGACAATTGATTTAGGAAATCTGAACCGAAGTAAAGAGTAAAAAAAACGTAAATAAGCAAATGGATGCCGCATGTGGTGACCGAATGAAAAACAGATCTACGAAGCTTATACTTCGCCCTGGGTCAAACAGTCCCTTCACCACTCCAGCGGTTGGAAAATTAGTACCAGGTTTGTTTGATAAGCTCTTATTATCCATAGAGGCTTCCAACGAAGTCCTACGAATGAGCTATCACGGCTCTCCCAGGTATGAAAGCCGAATCAACTCGACTAACACTCGACAACATTCATGGAGAATAAGACACGTATAGACTTCATTCCGAGTTTTAGTGTTCAAAACACAATGGATGACAAAAACTACAAAAATAAAGCATATTAAACTAATTGAAAAGCCTCACCATCGAGTGTTATTGACAGCGTCACCAAACCCGGGTGTGTCAACCAGCGTTAAATTGAGCTTCACAGTATTTTCAACCAACATCACCTAAGAATTAAAGATCTTTAGATGCTATTTGAAAATCCCGATATAGAACCCATAAGTGGTGGAGCTACTTGTCTGCCTTACATGCTTCTCTTCGATTCTGACTGTCGACCCAGTTTGCCTTGGTGTCTCCTTCATATCGTGAATTTCCGCCAAGAATAATGTATTGATAAAAGTGGACTTTCCAAGTCCACTTCGCCCTAAAACACGAAGTGTAATTTGATGCGTTGGACATTTTAAGGATTACCAAATATACAGCTAACCTACTACCATGAGGGTAAAGTTAAAACCATCCTTAATCGCTCTACGAAAGACCTGATTGGGAAAGTTGGCAAACCCCCAGTAATTCTGGGATTCCGTGAGTGCTGAGCGCGGTTCGTCGAGCTTAGCTCGACTCATTGCTGAAAACAAAAGACGGATCAACTCAAGAAGTAGAAGTTTTAAGGCATAGTATTTCGTTTTCCACAACAATATTTCACAAGATTATTGGTAAGATTATGAACACATGCTGCCACTACGAAGAAACAGCAGAAGCTCAAATAAAACAGCCCTTTAAATGAATAACAAAAAAAAAACGGTGGTGAAGTAGTTATGCAAGAGAAACATGAACAACAACTCTAAGCGGGGGACCTCAAGGTTCTGATCGCATCTCGCGATGTTTTGACTTATTGTTGCAAAAATAAATCTCAATAATGAATAGGACACCATTGGAAAAAATCCACATCAAAGAAATTGTAGATTGGAAAAACCCGCTGAAATGTAAAACTATGGGATACTAGGGAAACATTAAGTTACACAATCGATATATTCATTTATACATTTTTATGGACTGATCTTGCCCAGCTGATGCGAGGCTGGTGCAATTTGTTGTCGCTGTTGTTGTAGCTCTATGGCAGACGCCATGGCGATTTCGCCTTCCTCAGATGTTCGATACCGCTTCGGACCAACCAAGCCTCTTATCCCTCCAAGGTCAGGAAATTGGTACCGGAATTATCTGCGAAAAAAATTACTCTCTGGAATCCAAATGGGAACCCTCCAGATCGGCTACCTCAGGACACCAGGGAGAATCGCACGACCAGCATTCTACGACATTCAATATGAAATGGAAATCTTCAAGTAGCAACCGAAGCTACATGTAAAAGTTGGGAGACCTTCGTGGACAATGGATGCGAGGAAACGAATCGAATGTGAGAAGTGCTGGGATCCGCACAGTAGATGTGAAAACGGACCAAATAAAAATAGAGACAAAAAACTCGGTCCTTTGAGGTGTCTGGCCCAATAGATTGCTATCAACTTGACCTTTCCAGGCTCTGAGGAAGGCGAAATCCGCCGAAACGTCAGCTTATTCGTGAATAAAGAATAACATCTCAACTTTGCTCAACAAAAATACGAAGAATTACTATATAGTTGGATTCCGCCTACTGTATCACGGATCATCAGTCGGCCAACTAATCCTGGGAATCACTGTTATGCTGGAAGAAGGCTAGTCGTAAGGCAGCAAACCATACCAACCAAAAGAGCCAACTACTGCATATGGTAAACACCTAGTGGATAAACAATCTATAATCTCGAAATGCCAAAGAAAAGTGCATTCGGTCAGCAAAGGAAATGTGAATGAGAACAGAAAACGACAGACCCTCAACCGCCGTTGGAGCCACAAACGACCCCGACCATATCGATGGGATGATTAATGGAAGGCGATGAACAGAAATTGTATTGGAGTCTACAGGACATATGTGGACTGACTCTCTAAGCACATAAGGATTTATCTCATCGAGGTTCATGGTACATCCGTTTTCTCCGAAATCCTTAGTTTTATCCTTCTTTACTGATTATCTCTCCTCCAATGCGTGTTCCCTTCGTGAAATCAACAACGGCGACGAGATGGAGCTTACCACTTGCCGGTATCGATAGGATGTATTCAAATATGAAAATTTCTATGAATGAAACTGGTATTGGAACCGTAAATGAAGAAAAGAGGCTCGACATTCATAGTCGTACGAATCAATAAAAAGAGGAATTGCGCAGCTGCTAGGGAGATTGACATCTGGATGGGCAATTGAGAGGCGGGTAGGTTCGGACAGCTCCGTATAATCGACAACCCCCCACCATTTACATAATGGATTTTCGTCGAAGACAACAAACTTACATCAACTCAGAACGAAGACACCGAGCGGGACCATGTAAAGAGGAAACAAAAGTATTTCACGTCACGACAAGTCTTATACTTGCGTAAACAGTTGTTAATTCTTCTTGTAACAACTGTGACAAAGATACATTGTACACGGAAATTCTTACACTCAAATCGTCGTTCTGTCATCACTACTAAGATAACATGAATGACATAGGCGAATCAATTAATCAATGACAATTCTCATTATGGATGGTTTTAACAAATTAAGCATACAGTAATTTCCTAATTCCTACGACCGACTTTCTATTAAACCCGGCACTGATCAAATAGTTCTCAATATCCGCGTTGAGCAAACACGAGGTGTTACGCTACTCTTTATTCCGTTACAGCTGATGTTTCAGGGAACTTCGCCTTCGTTTGATCCTGGAAAGGTCAAATAGAATCTACCCAGCCAAACACCACCAGTTTCTTGCAGCCAATGTTACCATTGCAGGCCCTGAGGAAAGCGAAATTCGCCGAAACGTTAGCGTCAACGTAATAAAGAATAAAATAATATCTTGTGCTTGCACAACGAGAATATCGAGGAAAGCATACAATGTACAATCGAGACCGCTGCACATTTGCTGGAAAGATCCAAGATTTAAATCGATTCAACCTCTACCTTCCTTATTTTAGCACAGAACAATGAAACTTTCCAGATCCTAGGACATAGAAAACTTCCACATTTGGTAATGGCACAGATTTCAAGACAAAGAGTTCCATCGACGGGTATAAAAGACCTATTTCCATTGGATAGCAATACTCTAGGACAGTTAAAATGCAACTAAAAGTGCACTTAAGTATGAAAAGTGGCCCTATTATCATTATAACAGGCATAGCTCAATGTTTAACTTCTTATGTACTGCTTACTATTCTTTCACGGTAGGGTATGATGTGAAATATAACCATAGTGACGCTGAGATATTGACAAAACTTGGACCCCAGACAAAATTCGAGCCCGCGATCACCGCTTGCGGAGGCTAACATCTTACCCACTGCAGCGATGAGTCTTTCCGCCGCTTTTCTGGCCTGAAGTCCGAGTTTTGCAAGTGTCTCAGCATCACAGTAGTCACACCTCACTCTCGATTCACACTCTTTCTCAAAAGGAAAGAATTTTCTCAGAAAATAAAAAACCCTGAAACCTGCAGAACAATAGTTGCCAAGTATTCGTGAAGGTAAACATGAGTTGAGCCTACCTAACAGGAAAAAGAAAACACCCGAACAATTACGAACTCGTAAAAGGAATCAAGGCCATTTGGTAAAACCGTGTGAAAGGAATGTTTAAAGCCCTTTTCGAGCGACATAGCATTAAGTTTAGTGCTAAATACTAAAGACAATGTAGTAGTTCCAAAGGAAAGAAGAGGAAATCTAAATGTTTGAAAAGATACCGTTCGATTCAATCAAAAGCGAAATCTTAAACAGCAAATCGATACACGACTTTCCAGAACGAAATTTGGAAGTATGAATAAAGTAATACAATATATCATAAATACAACAGAACAAACAAAAGTCTTACACCTTAAAGTTCCTTGACAATCCCATCAGTCAATACGAAATTGCAACTCCCAATTCAATTTCCAAATTCTCGCGCTTCTCAGTTAATCGGTGCGGGGCCATCTGGCCAACTATGGTTAGTTCTTCACTGGTTACTTTAGAGCACATTTCCCGATGCACTTTTTTTGGGTGTCCTCTTTTAGTCGTGCTGATTCCTCATTGTTCGGAATTGTATCAGTTTATTCTGGCTGCTAGACTGGGACTGTGAGCTTTGTTAGTTCTAATTTCTTATCTGGTTTGACTTTAATTGCGGCGTGCCGTTATCGTGATCCGAGTTCGATCTCCTTTACGTATTTTCACCTGTTGTGTTACATTTTTTTCTATTTTTTGCAGGTACTTCTCTGTTGTGGTTACCTCAGTGTGGGGGAAAATGGTGAGTTGTTTTGGACAGGTAGAACTCCATTGTTGGTTCGGCACGTGGTCTTAGTTTTCTTCTTCTGGTCGTTTATTGTTCCAGCCACAAAACGAACACATTGAACTTCATCGTAAAAGACATGGGAGACGTCTCGATTATGAAGAACGACAGTAAGTGGTTTGCCTCTGTGTTTTTCCATAGTTACTCTCGTTATGGTGCGTGTAGCGCAGTGGTCGGAGGCGCTCTGCATGGGATCGGTCCCTGTGTCCTATGCTCATCAAACCTTATTGGTGCCAGACTTGCCTGAGAGGATATCAGCACTGGTTCGATACATCGGTAGGCCGCCGCAAGTCATTGTAAAGAGCAGATATGCACCTTCAGCGGTCCTACAGCGGTTCTTAATAAAGTCGAATGCATGGCGCACCTCTCAGGAATTGGTCAGCACCGAGCTTTATGCTTTATGCTTTTTTATGAGCTTTGCCAACCGTCTTTTTTCAAAAGTTTACGTGCTTAGGCGCAAAAAGCTGGCTAGAGCTGGCCATGAGCGATCTCAAGTGGCGAAGAAACTCCGCGGTCATAAAGCTAAACTTTATCATAAGAAGAGATATTCTGAGAAGGTTACTATTTTACCTGAATAAGAGTGTAGGAAGATCTCTGTCTTCGTAGTGCTGTTAAGATGTTTAGGTGGAAATGCGTAAGTTATTCAAACAACATGAAGAAAAGCAGCAAAAGGGCACGGTGGAAGCCCCTGATCAGGTATGTTTCTATTCGGACATCCATTACTCTAGTGTATGGTTTTGAATTCATAGAAATTGAGGGTATTCTGTCGAGTTTTTGCCTTGAAGGGTTATTTCGACTTTAGGGTGCTGTTCCGGTGTACCTTTTGGATCGTCGACAACAAACAACAGGAACAGTTCTTTCAAATATGATCAAGCAAAAGAGGAAGCAAAAAGCTGTGAGTAGTAAATCCAACTGTGCATTCATGCTTTGTGTATTACCTTGTTGAATAGTTGATGAGTTTGAGTTGTTTTGAACGGCCCGAATGGTGTGGTGGTGAACGCGTTAGCCGCCGGTAAGGGTAATAGCGCTTTCGTTCCCCACCGCTGACACCTGCTATCCGCAGTTTTGCAAATATCTCACCATCGTTATGGTTGCATTTTGTCTTCAGTTGTCCAAAAATGGTGAAACTTGGACCACTGAAGAAATCTCGAAATTCAGTCGCTGTTTTCGCGAATAGCGTACTGTCTACAAAAGTTTTTCAATTCATTTCAGTTGTCTGTCTGAATTATAGGGGAAATATCAAGTGCCTATTCCTCAAGTCAAAGCTATCAGTGATGCCGAAGCATTTAAAGTGGTCAAGTCTGGCAAAACGAATAGGAAAGGCTGGAAGAGAATGGTTACGAAGGTGATTTTTAGTTTCTCTTTATCAATCAATATATAATTATAATATATAATCAATATATAATATAATATATAATCAATATTTGTATCCGAAATACTTCTTACACTTTCATCTACATGTTTTGAACTTTACTTGCTGCCCATTCTTTTTGTTGGTAGGGGATATTATGTAAAGTATCACGATAGTGATATCTTTCATCTAGGTCACTTATGTTGGAGAGTCGTTTACTCGTAAGCCAGCGAAGTTCGAGAGGTTTATTCGTCCCATGGGATTAAGGTTTACAAAGGTGCGTCATTGTGTTTGTTCGAAGTAAGCCTTTTATAAACTTTTTCTTCTTATTATTCCTTTCCTAGGCTCATGTGACTCATCCAGAACTCCAGACGACTTTTTATCTTCCAATTGTGGGAGTGAAGAAAAACCCTTCTAGTCAGATGTATACGTCATTAGGTGTGATAACAAAGGGCACTATCATTGAAGTTAATGTGTCAGAGTTAGGTATGGTGACACAAGGAGGAAAGGTTAGTCTAGTTTATCACTTGGCTTCTTGGTATTGTGCTCATCCCTTTTCGGGACATTTGCATCGGGTTAGGGTTACTCTGCAATCTAAGTTTTATGTAAATAAGAGTATTTTTCAGGTTGTTTGGGGAAAGTTTGCTCAGGTGACGAATAATCCGGAAAATGACGGTTGTATCAACTCTGTTTTGTTGATCTGACCTTTTCTGTCTTCTCACTTGTAAAGCGCGACTTATTTGAAGGTGACCTCAGTTTAGTTGTAATGGTTGTTTTTCTTTTTTTCTGAGAGTATAATGGTAATGTTTTGTACTTTTTAAAATGTTTATGAACCAGATTGCTCCATTTTATATTCATTCAATGAACAGGTTTTATGTGTACTTTCTGTTTGATGACAAACCAGGGTTTCCTTAAAGGTTTTAAGGATATTTGGAAATATTAATCTTATTCAAAGTTGACTCAGTCAAATATATTTCACAATGATGATGAGATATCTGCAAAACTCCAGAGCGAAGGTGTCTGTGATCGGGAACGAACGCGCTATTACCCTTTCCGAGTGCTAACGCGTTCACGACCACACCATGCGGGTTCTTCGTTTCGCTTATCTCTCAGGTAGTTTTCTATGTACCAGTACCATTAGCAATCACCGGACAACGGGATTGATCTGGGAACCCAGTCGGCAACGAAGCCAGTTAAGCTGGGGCTGTAAGTTTTATTGTGCAATCCTTAAATCTTACGAACCGTCCACTTTAACCCAGTTAGGTCCTCGTGGAACAGTCAGTCACAAACAGCTTTAATGGGAAATGGGATAGATTATTCGATTATTCATTCATTATTCGACATATGACCACAAAGAAAACATTTTATCTTTGAGCCACCTAAGTTCCGTCTTCGAGGTCTAGCGTGCTGCTGCGTTTGTTGGAAAACTCCTTGCATTAACTCATACCTTCTCGTGTTATCTTTCAAAATTCAAAGTGCAAATCACATGAAGGTCCGTCTAATAGTCCACTTAGTGGAGGAAAAGACTCATTTTGGCTTGGAATTACTGCTTACCTTTTAGTTTCTATGGTCGATAAACTGCACATATTTTCAAAAAAACACAACACAACATGTTGACTTTCCTTGGTGCTTTCATGAATATTTGGGTTTTCGTCTATCTACATGGGTAGTGTTGGTCCTGATAGATTTCCGACTTTTTTCTTCGCGATCAAGTTCCATAATGGCGCTCTGTTTCAAGCATTCGTGGAAATTTGTAGCTGTAATATCGTTTTCAACGCGTAACAGAGCTGGAATACGTGAGCCGAACCACACTTCTCCCCCACGCCCCTTCTCCCCTGATATTTTTTCGGTGTAGACTCAAAAGCCTATCGCCTCCTGTAGCACTCTTCTTTCTTTCTTGTCATTTCTTGTCATTATATCGATCTGTGCTTCTCTTTAGATTCATATTGCGCTGAGTTGCAAAGGGGTTGCCGATAACAGCCTGAACTGCATGCCGCCAAATGCTGTAAGAGTACCGGTCAGGCGCTTTGTGGCGAACAATCCCATCCTAGTTGACGTGTCATTCTATGTCGAGCTCTTTGAGCATCGGTCTTGCCTCACTTATAGTTTTGTAGAAGAATATGTCATCAGCAAGTTGATATGAATTCTCTATCAATCAATGTTCATGATTTTAATCCCGCTCTCACAGTTTCATTGTCAGCTTCAATGCCCGGCGAAGAGCATGCACAAGATGGTGTCGTCTTGTCAGGCCCATTTGTGCAATCATTTAGAATCGGTAGAAGGTCTCTATTTCGGCAGTATAGCTGCGATAAACGTAAACGATAAGGTTTTACATAGGATGAATTGTTTCCTTTGTTGGTCATCGCTGATCTTATGGAATTCGTTGCGAGGCTGTCGAAAACTTTTGTATGGTCGAGAAAGGTTTAAAAAAGGGTGGACAGTACTCGTGAAAAATTCCAATGATTGCAGTTATAAGTTAGGTGTGATCTATACTGCAGAATTACTTTCAAAATCCAGTTTGCGGAACCGTTGGTTATGATTCATTGGACGTTCCTGATAGGATAATCTTAGCGTGAAGTCAGCAAAGGCACAAATTCCCCCAGTTTTCATTGTTGAGAAGGGTTAGTTCCTCCAGTGATTTAAGGCACTATTTCTCCAGTGGAAGATTCAAACTTGAACATGAAAGTATTAAACACTAGGTTTTGATTGGATACCGCGTACAGTTCCTGAGAACGGTTTTTTTTTTCTTGAACTGTTTCCTACGGTTTTTTTCTGTCAGAACTGTTGAAGGCTATGCAAGAATTTGCAATTTGTACTTCTTAGCGTTGATAGCTGTTTTGCAGTCGAATATAGCTCCTTATTCACTTGGATACTTGTATGGCCCGTCTTCACTGGTTGTGCGGGTCCCAGCATGATTTCCATTCCGGATTTTTTCGGTTTAGTCATTATGGTTCCTTGAAGTCCCGAGGTCATGTTAGCCAAAACCTTCCTCAAGTCGTCACCACCCATGCAGTCGCTGCCCTTATGGATCAAAGGGGATTTACTACTATGTGACTAGTTTGACATCACAGCGGTGGTGATTCGTGGTATTGGTTCATTCTTAGCTAGGTTTCCGGATGGAAACGTCAGACTCCTTCTCAGCATGCGAGATCTTACTGCCGAGATGAATTCCTTTGTATATCGCAACCCGTCATCAGAAACATCTCCTCCTAGCCACGATGAAGCGGGATGCGAATATAGCTTCAGTTTTTCTTTATTATCAAGCAAGTCCTTGGTTATGTAAAGGCGCGATCGGAGTATTTAAATTTAAAAAGGTCTTTAAAACCAGCTTTTCATGGAGAGTGTTTCTTTGTTTGGTGACAAGTGTTGTATTCTAGGTTGTGGCTGAATTGAATCTTTACAAAATTAGGTAGTGGTAAGCCTAGTATTGAAGAATGGGGCAGGGGGGGGGGGGGGGGGGGAGGCGGGTGTCTGATCGAGTAGCCATCATTTTTCGTGAGAGTACCAACCGTATGCCGTTCTAAATTCTTATGCTAGAGAGCGAAATCCATTATTCTTGAGAAACACTTTCCCATGGAAGAAGTATTCTATGGACACAAGGCCAACGTCACGGTTTTTTAAGACGAAGTTTAAAGATAGAGGATAGTCAAACAGGGTGATAGTACATAGTTCCACCCGTCAGCACTAAACGTATGTACTACGAAACATTGGTTGCCAATGTTTCGTCGTTAGATCTTCTTTATTATTCTTTTCCCTAGCATCCTTGCTTTCATCACATCCTTCTTGTCGCTCATTTCATGTAGCAAATTCCAATTTTTAGACTTACTTCCACATGGTCACTGTTTTATCTGACGCTAATCACGATCCTAAGAATCACCAACAAACCTTTCACAATCCCACAATCAATAAGATCGCCGTGCTGTTAGTACAAGCTAAATTTATTATAACCCCACAAGCGCCTTCTAATATGTTTACCTCACTGCATTGTTATTATAACCTCACATATGTCTTGCGCATCGTATTGCGCTATCAGTCTATGCAGAACTACTCTTCTGTCTCAAGGGTTACCTCTCGCTCATCAGTTGACCTCGTTTATTCACCGTTGTTGCCTTCTTGCCATTTGAATTGTGTAGGTGTTGTTATATCGTCATTATTGTACTGTTATTGCTGTAGACTGTCTAATTACCCAAGTTTGAGATTGCGGGCTGCGGCCTCTACAAAGGTTTCGTGTGGCAAGCCGAAAGAAGAGAAGCAGCTACCGCACATAGTCTGTGGTAGCGAAATCACTTTACACTTAGTGTGATTTGTGGTTTTTGAGGACATGATGATCTGTGTTGAAATAGAGTCTTGGTATTGTTGATGCGGCGCAATAAACTACATTGATGCGCGTTCGGTCTTTTTTGTAGACTGCCAAAGTAGCCCTACTAGTGCTTCTGCACTCCTTCAGTACAGTCGTTGTAGCTTACGAATAGGGTGAAGATTGCTCACATTAAGATAAATTTTCTAGGAGGACGGTGGTAATTCGTAGCACTGGTGTACTCTTCGATGAGCTTCCCTATTAGAATGACGAGTTCTCAACCCCGTTTCCTATATCGGTGAGACGAAGTTACTCTTCAGCATGCACAGCATCATTTCTCTGCCAGATTTACATTTATGCCAACTTGTTGACTTCTCACGTCAATTTAAACAATCACTTAGTTCAGTATCTACAGAAAGGAAGAACAAGGTTTTTGATTTGTTTGAAACGGAATAGAGCGTTGAAGTAAGTCTCGAACAGTAAGACAGCAGCACAACCCTCTTGAAGTGTGATCCTTGCCACTATACATTTAATTCTTGTTGAAGACCGAGTGATTCCTTCGTTTCCTCTGCTTTCTAAGACCATTACGCTTTATAGTATTCCCTTGTGTATACCGTAGTAATGAATATCACGCGTGCGGTTTTGCATTGTGCCGTTTTCCCTCGGGGATCGTTGGCGTGGACCTTTTGATGCGGCGTGATATGTTTTGCACTGCTCCGCTTTTCTATTATTCGTCATCAAACCTTCAGAGAGTTGTTTATAAGTCATTGCTGCGAATTATAGAGAACGTCCCAGCATTGGTGTACGGTAACGCGGAAGGTTACGGTGGCAGGAGAAATGAACCTGGGCGTTTGGTATTACACAGTGATGGGAATTTTCCCAACTGAGGTAACATTATTCTTGTGGTATTTCACTCCACTGGACTCGATTCGAAACGAAGACAAAGACTAACAGCACAGGAAACAACTGCATTAAGCATTCGACTCCATTTACTCTGGTATTAGTGAAAATTGTGACAAGCTCGTGTAAGCTTGCCAATACAACATGACATTAATAATAGAAAATACAACGATGAATTAGTTTTTGCTTCCGTACTGCTTAGGTGGGAACGTGTGCATATTTGCGTACATCCGCTGACGGGTGTCTTGGTACGTATTAAATTGGCTCGGGACTTTTTGTATTTCCTTTTGAGGTTTGTCTAATTGACGTTTATCTTTAGCTCTTACCATTTCGATCACAGGCTTCATTAAATATGTAGAACGGGTTTGCTAAACCCTGTAGATATATAGTTCACATAACTTTTCAGTATGCTACTTTTTATCGGTTATTTGTACAAGTACTGGGAAATGTTCAGCGCAAAAGAATGAACATCGCTAACGTTGAAGTGGTTCTGACGTATGAGTGCTTACTATTTGTCCTTGGTAGCGTTTGTTCTTCATGCGACGGTTTTGGAACCAGATCTTGACCTGAAAAATTCATGGATGGAATATATGGTCAGTTTTGCTGCGTAAGGCTGGTTTAGAACAAAAGTACTGTGCTTGTTGGCTGTTCGAATGTAGCCCTGCAACCTTTCGGCAAATTTGACTATGCGTAGGTTGCTGCAAGGGCTCGGTAAGCTTACAGCTTCTATCATTGTTGACATAGGCCCATCCACTGGAGTCGTTTCCGAACTTAATTCACTCGACTGCTACCATTTGATCGAATCAACATGTAGAACCAAATCCGCATAGTTTCCAAGACGGACTTTTTATCACTCTTATGATTAACCTGACTTTCTAAGCCCTGATTTTGCCAAAAATTTTCATGATTTCAATAGTATATCCCAAAAACTGGATTTCAGTTTCACGGTACAGAAGAAGGTGAAGAGAACTCTTTGGAGGCTTTTTAGAAGATAGATTCTGCTGAAACGTTAGACAATCGTGAGCAAACAATATATCGCTGTGAAAATAATGACCATATTTGATTTCTGTGGGTAGTTTGTAGGATCTATTTTGAACACTGGTAGAAAAAGGGCAGAGAGGAAGTGTAGAATTAGTGAAATACAAAAAAAATACAGCTTCGTGTCCGGCACAAGGTAATAGAGGAGGTCCAATCATCTTGCACGGCATTGACTCATCATATGTTCCACAACCGCTGTAGAAGTTTGAGGAGCTGGGCTGCAAACTCAGCCACGTCATAAATGATGCAGACAGGTACTTTAAAGAGAAATGTTCACTAATCAAGCCACTTCCGGAATTATCTTCGAAGAGAGCATCGCTTCTAGAACGCCAGAATTCTTTGATACTGGTGCAAATGAAATTGCAATTTGTTGTACAAATGACTGGGTACCAGCCGTTCATATTTTGATTACTATTATTGCACTTATGATACAAATTTACTACTTAAAAGTGGCCATTTTTACGATCAACTTAACACCGGCAATATCATGAGAGCTCGGCTTGGAGTGAGGAGCAGCTATTTGCACACAAGCGTACCCATGCACCATACGAATAAATAGAGGAACTTGGTATACTTGGCAAGGAGTTGATAGATGGGCATTTCAGAGTGGGGTAACTCTATTCGAGCATGTTCCACACCGTTGCATCCGACTCGATGAGACTACAGATCCACATCGCAAGAATGAACGGTTGCGAACAAAATCCGTCTCTGAAGAATACGAATGGCACGAAACGACAGCGACAATAGTGATTTAGCACAACCTCGTGTATGCGCGTGAGTACAACACTATGCTGATAGGTCACTTGCTTAGCGGTGGTATCATATGTGGTCTCACTATTCACCAAATAGTTCTAGCTAGCAAAGGTGAGCTCCGCCTCTTTGCATTCTGCACCAAAACAGCCCAATAGATACGAAGAACCGCGACTGGGTGGTACAGTGCTTGTGATACCGTTTGAGCTTTCGTTCTATCGCGCTCAGGGCCAACCAAGCCTCCCATCTCTGGGGTGAGGAAATTGATATCAGACTTGCCCGAGATCACTTGGCTTCATCCAATCTATAAAAGATTGTAACTGCATTTGCTAAAAACTTAAGAACGATCTGGGAACGCCCTAGCAAGGCTCTGTGAGGATTTCATGGAGAATTAATTCGATAAGCATTCAAAGATATCCAGTCCAAAGGTAGCAACGGAACCGGTGTATGAACTTCTAACACTTTCTTGGAGTATTAGTGCGAGGAAGCGAACGTACTCACCTGGGTCTCAGTGAGACAGAGTTCTTGTGCGAGTTGGTAGCGTCTTGGTCTACTGAGGTATTTATTCTCGTTGAATTGACGTTCCAATTGGATAAGTTGTTCGCTGGTAAACGCGGTACGTGGTCGTCGTATTTTTCCCCACGTATGCCACGCTCCTACTGTAATTAGATCGCTTTGTGTTTTTCTAAAAAGCCCTGAGAGCTTAAATATTGAACTCACGCGTTAACGCCAACTGATCATAAAATGTGTGTACACTATTTGTGAAGATAGGGTACTGTAGACGATCAGCTGGGAAATTCGGTGGCGGAGAGAATAACGAGGAGACTGAAATACGCAAATTATCTACTGAGTAAGGCAGTTATACCTTTAATGGGGAACTGCAGCAGTTGAGGGATCTGTAATTTGGTTGTCGTTGTTTGACGGTCATAAGAAGGAAAAAAATGGCTCGGATGTGTGAATACACCCATGCCTTTCGTATATCTGATTTATTTTGAATCAAAAGCGCCATATATCGATGGAGGCCATTGTATGGTAATAGTAAAAGGCCACATAATCTAACCCGGTGCGGAGGTGGTAGTTGTGGTATGCATTGGATCCGAAACGGATTTCGTGAATGGATTTGTCGTCGGCTCATGGTAGCGCTCGTTGGCGGGTTGCCTTAAGGAGATTTGGTTGTTATAGTGATGTGACGGAATTTTTCCTGAAAAGCTGGACAGTAAGTTCCAACAACTACAACAGGTTTTTTAGCTTGATTTTTTTAGGTTTCTATCTAATGCTAGTGAATCTATTGATATTCGAACTCACCGTCGTCTAAACAGTGGTCTAGAGGAGGTTCAGTCGTTCGCGGACTGGTACACAGCAAGGCATCAATGGATGCGAACATATTCTCTGGAAGAAAGGAAATATGTACCTTATAGAATTATAAATAAGAATGTGCTTGGCCTTGAGTAACACTGTAAGGGATTTCCACTTTGATTTGGTTTTAGTGATTTAGTGAAAGATATATATTCCTCTTGAGATTAGTAGTGGATCCGGTCTTTTTTTTTTTTTACAGAAGAGAGAGATGAGGTCCGCTAATAAAGATAAGCTATTTTGGAGATTTCTAAAGTAAAGGCAAAAGGGTAGAGTGTTTGGCGTTGATCAACCACTTAGGGTTCATGTTCATTAAGGGTCATAGAGATGATTGATTGCATATTTGCTCTACAAAATGCCCTGCGGATGCCGGTGATGAAGCAAGCCAGTGTTTTGTTCTTCCAAACACTTCTAATACTAAACTTCTCATCGCGGACGATGAGTAGCGTTGGTTAACCTAGAAGCGAGATCAAAGCGAAGACTACCTGTGTGTCACAGGGCACCTCTAAGCTGCGCTTTCGCACCATGAAATTTAACCGTTAGAGTGTTGAGATAAACTTCAGATGCGTTTCGAAACCGCGATCACTCATTCCCATTCATAGATGATTGCTGATAGGACCGATGAAGTAGGAACATGGTTGAGCGGAACAAAAACTATTGACCTCAAATGGAGTTGGTGGATCTCACGTGAGTTTACGGTAAGGGGTAGTCGCGGCTTCGAAGCCCAGTTGCGGTTCCGAATTTTGTTTACATCTCAGCATCATTGTGCGCGTATTACACATGGTACCCTGCCATGAAAAAAGAATAGAGAGCAGTTAAAAGTTAAGACATAACTGTAACAAACAAACTTGTTGTTGGATAGATGAATGACTATTAACTGAACGGGTTGCAGTGTTCTCAAATACGACCGTGCAAAACTATAGTATAATTTTTTCTCATGAAAGCTAACGTTTCGCGAGATTCCTTCTTTCGAAGGAGTTTTCTTCCTGCTTCTTTTATTCATTTTTTTTCAATAAATTGACAAGCAATAAAAGAATGAACACGCGGCATTCCTAATTCCATACGGTCTCTATGCGACTAGTCTCAGTGATAGCAGAGGTGGCCGCTTTGAACACGATAAATTCCTCCAGATATTGGCTCATAATGAATAAATGTTATTCTAACAGCTTTATGTTCAGGTGATCAAGAGCACAGTAAGTTGCTGATCAATCCCGGATCTAATAGAAAATCCTCCTAGATACTGCCTGTCGCTGAATAAAGTTACTCCAACAACTTTATGTAGTTAATACAATCTTATGTCAAGTTATCAAGAGCGCAGTAACTTGTTGATTGCCGGACCTAGAAGAAATTCCTCCTAGATGGTGTCTCTTGCTGAATAAAGTTGCTCTAACAACCTTATGTAGTTGATGTAACCTTATTTCAAATTATCAAGAGCGCAGTAACTTGTTGATCAATGCAGCTCTAATACAAATTCATTCAATAAGGACTATTGGGTAGTCAAGAAATATTGCTTAAAACTGACATACTGTAACTTTCGAGCGTATTTTTATGGTTAGAGTATCTCAAGAACTGCGAAAGACGTGGGACATGAGAATCAGGAATGAAATCGACGGATCACCGAATTTCTAGCATTGACTAGGATTCGCAGATGTGGCGCAGTGGTTAGAAGTGCACATCTTTGTGGAAGCAAGTGGTGCCAGACTTGTATGGCAGATTATAAAGACACTCATTTGATCACCGATTAGGATCCCACAAGTTGTCTTTCAGACCAAACATGCCTTGAATTACGTCTACTATGCTCCGAATGTAATCGAACACATGATGCAATCTCAAGGGATTGATGAACATCGAACACCCCATGTATTGTTCTCCAACCAACATTCTGGGAAAAAATAAGGAATTTTTGTAATGTCTAGAATAAAGATGAGCTTGTCGTAACGATGGCGGTTGTTGATGGCAAATGAACGAATATAAGGGAACACATCGCCCAAGCGTATCCTCTCGGGAAATGCCAGGAGGGCGTACACCAGGCTCTCAGTGGTGGTCGATTACGGTAGTCGTATACGAAAAGATTAGTGTTCTGAACATCTCTAATTACAGTTTCCTTTACTGCTTCCTTGTTCTGAAGTTCAATAAATTACAGGCGGCTTTTCTGTTGGCTTTCGACAGATGGTTTCTTCGATAAGGTGCTAATGTTCGATACTTGCTATCATAAACAATATCGTTCCGCTCAAGTCCCTACTAAATGTGATCTCGACACCGATTTCATCAATGCTGCTGTTACTTTTCTTAGTTTCTCGAAGGGTTTGTCCCTAATTTTTTACTCCGACATGTCAGTGAACGCGTAAATGGTGGTTTCTGGGTCTTTTGCACTCTCTGTGTTCGGAAATATTGGTGATACGTATTTGAGTCTTACTGAAAAAATATTATTCCAAGCTGAAACCAGTAATCATGTGTTTATATTGTGGAGCTTTCACGAGGTTGGTGGAGCTTAGATGGATCACAGATTACAGATTTGGCAGGTTATACCGAGGTTAAATGGTGGTCTGTTTCGAAATTATTGAAACCAGTGAAATCTACACTTCGCAAATCAAATTGCTTTAATACACTTCTTCTTAGAATTTCTCAACTCTAGAGGAAATACGCTCAGATGGATCACTACTTCAATTTCATATTTCTTCGGTCTGCTCTTTGGATTCTTTCTTTGAACAACGCTTCCTTTGAAGGTCTCCACTTTTCCTGTCTCTAGGAAATCCTTAATAAAAGACAGCACCCGATAAGGAATGCGATACAGATGGAACATTCCAACGTTTACTGGTCAAAATCTTAAAGAGTAATTTGAAATGTTTTCTTCACAGCTGTTCTGCCTTAGATGAGAGCTTTAAAAAAGGCCTGCCAAGCACACGGGATTGACACAGTGACCATTTGTGCATTGCTGGAGGTCTATACCTATTGCGCTGCAAGCACTTTCCCTTGTCCACTTTCTTCAGTTAGGCAACTGTTATTTCCTGGTAATCTATCCAGTTCATGTTCTTAGTTAATACCGCGATCTCAAAACGTTATTAAAATCAACGATCTTCATAAGCGTCATAAAACACAACGTACAAAGTTATTTTTTTAGTGGAACTTCTTTAAGAAGGAATTAAGAAAAAGTCCGATGAAGTTGAAGCTCAGAACAAAACCTCGTACTTTGCATTATGAAAGCTTCAAGTTCTGCTTTTCCTTAGTCATGATAATTCTTCGTCCTCGAATCTTCTATATATCATTTAAGGCTCCCTACGCTCTTTTTATTTCTCCCATTTCAACTGTCCTTACACAAATGTGTTCTATTCGGCACGCGTCATCAGAATCGTGTATGATAGCTTTTCGTGAATGAAGTGTGGTTTAAAGATAATTGGTGTTCTACAGTTTCATCAATAACGAGCCATTTCCGTCGTTGGTTCGACAAGTTTAAATCTAAAATCCAAAATCCATTCTGTGTTAACTTCACAAACAACGACAACGAATAGCCCAAGGTCAACGATGTTGACGCCAAGAAAATGAATTCATCGGTTGAAACTGGCATAAAAAAGCCAGCCGGATGTCACTAAAGTAACTGGTATATATATATATATATATATATATATATATATATATATATATATATATACATATGTATACGTATACATATACATATACACGTACATATGCATATACACTTCATATACATATACGAATCACTTCACCCCTCTGTCCCATATACATATACATATCCATGTACATATACGTATACAAATACATATACATATATATATATATATCTGTTAGAGAGCTCAGATGATGTTCAGTGATATTATAAGCTTCGATATTTTTTAGTCAACAACCTAAAAGTACTATTGTTGAGAAAATTTTTAGTAGTAATAGCAAAGCGTAAAATGGGCAAGTAGAGTGAAGGCTAGACGTGCCTCTAGGTGGTTCTATTCTTCTCCCAAAACTAATCACTTCACCCCTTCGTCGCGTATAAATTGCTACCGAACTTATTTGACGCCATAAGAACACTAACTCGACATGTCAACGGGTCATCAAAGGTGTCTGTACAGGCTAGATATGCATTCAGTCACTTCTACGACGCTACGAATGGAATTGAATTCATGGTGCGTTGCTAATGGATATCAAATCAGACATTTCAAACTTTATCTGATAGCAAAAGGGAAAACTAGGGTTTTTCTGGATTGTGAGATTTATTGACTTCAAATATGAAGAATTGTTTCTTTGAAAATACACGGATAAAACAAATTGGGATAGTTCTTGTGATAGTCAGTGTTTTCTTCCGCGGCAGACGCTCACCTTTCGCGCCTTTGCCTTCATAAGATCCTGAAGAGCCAGAGTTCCATGCAAACTACTCAGCCGAGCACTTTCATAAGTCAAGAAGAAAAACTAAATACACTGATTTTATCTCGTAGTAAACAGGTTATTTAGAATCTTTTTAGACTTAATCCTCACTCATATAGGAGGCAGTGCGGTCAAAGAGCAACAAGATGAGTGTTTTGAAGAAGCCGTTCATTGTGAGATTGAAATTTATGCATTGAGCTTTTCTATTGGGTTATGAAAATGCTTGGATGAATAGATTACGTACGAGCTTGATCGTTCTAGGTTCTGAAAAAGGAGAAACCACCAAAGCGGCAGGCAGTAATGAACAGGTCTTGTTGTCAGCAACATCGTGTATGGTCAAAAAGATAGCACTTACTAATTGAACAATGCCGGGTTTAATAGAAAGCTGGTCCTGGGCACTTTGTCCTTGTTTCACTTCGTATTTACATCGAAAACTAATTTAAATGGTCCTTATCTCTCCTTTCATTCTAATTTATTGATTGTTTGCTTTACTTATTACTGTGGACATCACACCAAAGGAACGCTTAGGAACTCGAAAAACCTTGAAAACAGTGCGTATTGAAGTGTCCATCTGATGAAGGATCACTAAACTGCCATGAAAGTTTCTCATTCTCATTTCTCTTTTACTTCTCTTTGCCTCTCTCTTTTTCCATGCATTAGCCACTCTTTCATTTCTTTATGTGGTATCATAAAGCAGTCTTCATTCCAAACATCTATTTGCCGTGGTACTTTCTGCTTCCCTTTTCACTCTGGCCGCTCTTTTTTATCTCTCTTTCTCTCTCTTCCTTTCTCTTTCTGTTGATATGTTTCTTCGCTTCCTCATTTCTTCAACTCTTCGTTCAAGATGGAATTTCCAGGCTTATCATTACGAATGAGCGGCTTTTGTCTTATGAACAAGTGCGAATGGGATTGACAACGCTGTGTATGCAAATTTTGCCGCCGCACTTTTCATCATTGCGATTTTGACTGCATCACTGGAAGATGGCTAAAATCACCCATGGGACTGAAATCTATTAGAAATGTTTCAGCGGCAAAACTGTCTTGTCAATTGCCAGCAGATGTGCGCTTATATTCTATCTCCAGATTATTCAACTTGTAGAGAAGTGGGAGTGGCAATAAAGTGGAATGAGGCTGGATGAAGGACGTTTCAGAGGCTCCTATGAGTACCAAAGAGGATGGCTGATTTCTAACATATGCACCTTTCTCTATTATTCCGTTTTTAAAAGATTTAGTTAATCTTATTCTTGATGGATTTTGTTGAAATTCCTTTATTTCGGTCAGAAGGATAATGAGATATTAGCAAAACTTGGAGCCTCAGGTACTCTTTGAAACAGCGATAACCCTCTCTGAGGGAGTGAGGTGCTATCCACCGTAGCAACCGAGGTACTTGTTTTCTTTAAGCCAGTTTTTTTATTCTAGCGGTACGATCAGCAATGATCCGCAGATGGGAATAATCTAAGTGGCACAAATCGGCACATCGTTGAAGAACGATACTGTGCGAAAGAAAGACAGAGCAAAGGCCACGGGTGGTGTGGTGGAAAACATGTGAGTCCGCGGTGAGGCGAACCGCTGGTTCGAAGCTCAACTGAGGTTCCGACATTTGCTCATTTCTCAGCATCCTTGTAGCTGTGTTACACATCGCACCCTGCCATGAAAGAAAAGAATAGGGAATAAATAAAAGATAAGCGCTGTGACTTTATTTTACTCACAAGGGATAAAATTGGAAACATGTATCCCGGTTTTCTTTTGAATCGGTAACTCTTTAACAGCACAGTGTTCAATAAATTTTATACCAGCGATAATGATAAAAAAACACATACGGGTAATATAATTTAATTCTGTGCAATACTGTTGAATCGTACTTGCTTCGATTTCACATCGAACGTTATCTCTTCACCTTCAGGAATTTCCGACATCAATCCGAAATCAAGTGGACTTTGTCGTTGGACTTTTCGACGACTTCGATGTGGAGAGCTCGAATTCTGAAATTGTTCCACGAATGTACTGGAAGTTTTGAGGTGAAGAGTCAACACTGTCAATGGTTCCGATCAAAGAATATTCGACAACGAATGTTTGAAAAGGACATTAAGACTTTTCCATAAAATTTAATGCCAACGCCTTTCGCTTTAAGCAAACAGACCTCAAACGACTCATTGATTTGATAATCGGCAGATAGTGGGTCGAAATCCGTGTCATTCTCGGCAGAAATTCTTTGTTTACCGCGTGTTGATGTCAAAGTATTCAGATCTGAGCCTCGACTATTAGGTTTGTGATTCATACCATCATCTCTAGTCACCTGACAGTGAGGTGAAGACGCCCAGTCGACCGATTGATGACGACGGTTCGGTTCTGGCACCTCTGCATCGTACGAGTAACGACGGTATGGAGTGAATGGAGTGGGTGGAGTTGCAACCAATGGATAAATCCGAGGTATTTTGTGGTAGCGAGCATGAGAAATGACGAAGGGGTCCGAATATGGTGGCGGACGCTGAGGAGCTGAAAATCGTTTGTTGTCATACTTGATAGTTTTGAACACTAGAAGACAAATGAACCAGATCTAAAATTTTATTCTGAAAGTACGTTTTGTAAAATTTAATCGAAAATAATCAAGAATGCACAAACTCAGAGTGGTATTACATTAACACTTGAGTAGGTTCACTTCTACAACAAATGATTGGATCGTTTACGCACAACTACGTTTTGAAAACAAAACTTAACCGACATTATCATTTATTAAAAACTACCTGTTCTTTTTATTCAGATAAATTTTAGGATTTATCGGACCTCAGGTACAATAAAATAGGTCGCCATTGCCCATGATTACTTAGGATATTTACTTAGATACTCAGACGGCGCTTCCTCGCCACGGGTTGTGCGGGCCCCAGCATAATCTGCAGTTCTCGGAGGTCCCCCTGAGGACTCGAGGTCAGCCCCGCAAAAGTCTGACCGAGCTCGACACCACCACAGGCAGTCGCCGCCCTTTTGGATCAGAGGGAGGTCTGCTACCATACGACTAGTTTGATACCACAAAGGTGGTGTATCGTGATACTGGTTTACTCTTAGGTGGGCTGCGCGATGGAAACGCCGGACTCATCCTCAGGTTGGGAAACCCTGCCAAGTGCTTGAATCCCTCCGTTGAAAATCGCAACCCGACTCCTAGGAACAGCTCCCAGCCGCGATGTAATGCTAAATTATTGGGAGGCACCCATGATTACTACACTATAAAGTGTTACTATTATTGAATAGTATTGATAGGTATAAATCATCACAAAATAACGATATTTTACTCTATCAGAGACGAAATATTTATTATCCTTTAAAAATTTCTGGCCTATTATGCATGACATACATAACACAAGCATTTCCTTGGAAGTCTCATGAATAAAAGAAGAAGTGAATTGGAGAAGAGAATATTTTGAAGTTAATTACTTGGAAGTGCAACCGACGTAAAAGGCCGACGAAGCAGATAAAATAACAGTTGTCATGTTCCGGTTCCTAGATTCTGACGATCCAGCTTCACAAGAATCATCATGTAGGCCCTGGCCACTTCTCTCACTCTTTCGTAGCCTTGCAGCACTATTCATAGGTTGATCGATTCAGTGTGTGGGTTCGACTGTGGTTTGACTGTCTCAGGTCTTCTGTCCTCATTAACACTCAAATGTTGATTAAATTTATCTTCTCCCTGGGTTTCCGATAAAAGCGCTTTGAGTTCCCAGCTTTTATCACAGGCAGTCACCGGCTCTTTTGGATCAGAGGAACATCTTCAGCCTTCTAGGAAACTAGAACTGCTCCAGAATGGTAGCGATTTCTCTATCGGCAAGCATTATATGTTGCACAGATCTCGATGAAGGTCTGAAGAATTTCATATAGGTTTGGCTACCACTGCATAGCATTGTCTTCTTTATAAATGCGGTTAAATGGTGGTTAAGCTTATTTTTCCTAGCATCCGGGAATAACCGTGCTACGCATTCTCAGATTCTCACTATAGGCTTTCCCCAAATTTTGCAGATTGGAGAAAGCTTTCCAGACAACCTTGATACCAACTGCCAGACATCGAAGGGATGGGAGACTTGATTTGTGTTTGGGTGTTCGAACTAGTGCCTTGCTTGCATTCGAAGACATTTATACCACTTTCCTATCCGCTCCCTAATAAAGAATGGTTATTTTATCACAAAAAACATTAAATAGTGCACTTACTAGCAAACAGCCGAGATAAACACTGCGAATTTTAGAAAATGTTTTGGAAAATGGTGCACTCGGCGACCAATTAACACAAAACATACTTGAACACCATGATGGGAAGCATACCATCGATGGTGGCGGAGAAATAGAAGAAACTAGTGTTAGACTGACATTCTGTTTTTTAAGCTCTTAAAAGGATTTTTTCAGCAGCGTTTCAAGATGACCGTGCTACGGCCTTACCTCACCGTGCCTACGACCAGTCACTGTTTCTTTTGTATCGTATGACAATTAAGCACCATAGCGCTCGGTTTTTACTCAGTAAAAAAGAAACAGAACAAATACTGATGTCGGTTCAAAGTCGTCCAAGCTTTTTGACAGAAGCGAAGAGCTCTTTAGGAGTGTCTTGGTAAACTTTTCTATGATGGACACCTAAAGTCATTTATGTATCTTCTAATTTTTCTCTCCACCGCTAATTCGTTGTCGATGGCGCACATTGATGTTACACTTCTTGTGCAATCAACATCACTAACGTCTGTCTTAAAATGTGACTTATATGATCAATCGTTCATCAGTCTATGAAGCAGACAAGGTGGAATTATAATAGTAAGTTGAAGGAAGCGGTCCGCAACGACAAGCTCTTTTTTAAATGAGCTTCAGGGCTAGGACAAAAAATACTGCAACACCGAAGTGTAGGACTAGAAAGTTTTTTAAAAAGTCGCGAAAAGAGTGAAAATGGAACTCCTTTGGTTCTATTAACTACGTGACGTAAGATCTTCGAAAAGGACCTCCTTCTATATACACCGAAATTTCTGTGCGAAATACCACCTCTTCTGTTGCTAAATTTCGACTGGAATGGAACGAACACCATCGTTTGACCCGTGCCAACAAGAAGCACACCCAAGCAATATAACTCCTCTGCTGGAACGCAGCCATGACTCTACCGTGATTATAGGGATAAAGTATTGTATCATTCTATGCTGGATCAAACTTTTTTAATTAAGAAGGGAGAGGTTCTGCTATTGATATGACCTTAAAAATAGGTTGTGATGAAAACTGTTCCCAAGTACACGCACTGAGACGAAAGTATTGTTGAAGACATCGAAAAGCGTAGGCACAAGCAGACGATCCCAAACAAATAAGTGAAAGACCTAGTTAATCAAGAGGATGATGATAGCTGAAGAGAGATAGACTATTCTTTGATCAGAAATGCGACTCCTTATGTGCTCCCACGTAAAATAAAACAGCATAACTACACGAATGAAAAATTGCATGGAAGTGCCCATTTTTATTCAAAAAAGCGATCAGCTAACCCACATGAACTGAGATGTTCATGATCACCCAATCACATCGAATCGATTGCTATTCCAGTACTTTCCTGAACTCTGGAGTTGTGATTTTCCGCAAGCGTTGATAAGCCTGATGATGGGCATGGAGCACATATGACCTTTGAAGTACGGCTGGATCATCCAGCACCGACTCTGACATCGCAGTTGAGACCACTGACAACAATCCTATCGTGTTCCTGAGTAGTATACATCTAAAGGAAAGGATAGAGGTGCGGGTTATAATGAGAAGATTCATGAACAAGTGGAAAAAATTGGGTAAGTTAACAAAAATACCATGAAAGTGTCCTTTGATTAGACCAGTTAAAAGGAAGATAGACGTGCTTTCTTTCTATGTTAACCAGTTTTACTTGCTGAAAACACAATGGCACTACTTTGTAGTAGATAACATGGGCGAGGAGAACGAATTCTAACAATTATGAGAGAAAGGAGCTAATGGATGTTTGCACTTCCAATTCTTTACTCTGACACTTTAACGGCCCGTTCTCACTGGATGTGCGTGCCCCAGCATAATCACCATTTACCGGAGACTTGCTGGTTGAGCCACTGTGGTTTCCTGGAATCCTGAGGTTAGCCTAACCAAAGCCTGCCCCAAGTCTTCACCACCACAGGCAGTTGCAGGCCTTGTGGATCAGTGGAAACTTTGCCACCATGCGACGTTGATACCAAGATGGTGGCGGTTCCTGGTACTGGCTTGCTCTTAGCTAGGTTTCCTGATGGAAACGCCGGACTTCTCAACTTGGTAGGCCTTGCCGAGGGGAGGAATCTCTTACATCGCAGTCCGGCACCCAGGAACACCTTCCAGCCACGATGAGGCGGTAAACCGTTGGGAGGCTTCCAATTCTACAGTTTCCAAGCAAGTTTTGCTACTTTTAACTAACCTTTCTTGGTGGATAGTTGAATCGAAGCTTTGCTTCTGTTCGCAAAGAGACTTGGGGAGCATTGCATTTCCTTTTAAGATATCCGTCAAAAAGTATTACCATCAAACCGGTGGCCATCCTGTAGTGCGATTAACACCCGTGAGATTTAGTTGCTGACGGTCCACCAGTTCTCGTTTATAGCGCATCATCTGTCAGGTCCACCTAATTTTCAATAGTTTGTTGTATGCGATAGTGTCAGGAATTTTCGATCACTCACATAGACCCACATCTCCGATTGGTTCGGTAGGTGCAATGGGTACCGATGCATTCTATCAGAGGAACTAAAGCACTGGTTCGATCCTGTTCCCAATATTCTCCTCCAATCCACGTGAGAACTCCTGGCTGGCTGTCTCCAAAATTGCACAGAGAATTGACTGGACCGGAATTGCACGACATTCAGAAATAGAAGACGAAATCCTCAAGTAGCAGCGAAACGACGGGCGAAACTTCGAGAACCATTGCGGTAGGCCAATGCGAGAAAAATGAATCGAAGGCAAGGAGTACGGGGATCCCCCCAGCTGATGTGATGACAGTTCATGTAAGAAATACTGGTAAATAAAAGTAGTAATTATAAATGTACACTTAATCATTTTTACGATCGACTACGACTGAAGACAAATGCATCCCCAATCTCTAAATGATTGATCAACGTTGAGCGAATTGTCGATTAGTCCATTTGTTAATTATTTTTTTAATCAATATCGGTACTACTGAAAAGAGCGCGTGTAGCGTAGCATGGGAGGCGCCCTATCGGTATAACTATTAGTTATCAAACAGCACATAAATGATGGGAAAATGCTTAATAAGGTGCGCATAAAACGCAAATCTGTCACACAATACAATGAACAGATGTAATGACAAAAGAAAACTAGAGATGGTCTCACGATCGACTTTCTATTAACATCGGCATTGATCAAATGATTTTTTGTGCTCCTCTTGAGCAACACGAGGTGTTATTTTATTCTCTACTACGATTAAGCAGACGTTTCGGTGGATCTCGCCTTCTTCAGAGCCTGGAATACCCAAACAAATACCTCCAGTTCCTTGTGGTCAATTTGATCTTTCCAGGCTCTGAGTTAGCGAAATCCGCCGGGAAGTCTGCTTCATCATGATACAGAATAAAGTAACACCCCGTGTCTACTCAACAAGAATGTAATTGGTTTGTTTCCTCATAGCATTCTAATAACGAATTTTACTTTTATGGTGAAGAATGGAAAAAATGTCTGGAAACCTACCGTTGCTCATGTGCTGATGTGAAAAGCAAAGTGGCCGAAAACTAAATCGCAAAGTCACACCTTAGACAAACAGCCGTCTATGGGCGTCTGTGACTCATGCCCACTTCGCGCGACCGAAAAAGACCTGCGCAAAATTTACGAGTTGCATAGGTGTCAAGCCAAACGATAGTGTGACTAAAGGTCTTTTCCATACCACCAATACCTGATGTTAGCTAGAACAATCATAATCTCGGAAGAGATAAATATTTTTGTCTGAATGCACAGAGACAGCAGTGTGTCTGTCAGTCCGGTTATTAATGCGTCGTTTTCTTTCTCAATAATCGCGAGGTTGTTGTATAGTATGCATTTACTTCCGTACAAAACACATGAAACACAACAGAAGCTGACATTTCAAAAGTATATCCTCACAGCCTTGAACGGTATCTTGGTAAAAAAAAAAAGATAAATAATAAAGTTCTCGACGTTGATCAATCCCTGAGGAATGGGACATGCATTCAACTTCGTTATGCATCGTTCGGTGGTGATTGAATGTATATCCAGCCTTTACAATGACTCGTGGTAGCCTACCGATGTAATGGGCCAGTGGTGCTATCCTCCTAGGCAAGTCTGCTACCAATTTGCCGACCCCAGAGAGATGGAGGGCTTTGTGGGTCATGGGCATGGGAATCGATTCCACGTGTGTGTTGCAGGGTGCCTGCGACCACTGAGCCACACGTACCCTTGCGGTGTATTGGTATGCAATTTAAATACTAGGCCAAACGCTTCAGTAACACATACTTGCTTACTTGAATATTTCGGTAGCCCATGTTTATTGGTTGTGCGGCGCCGGCGCAATTTCCGTTCTCTGGAGATTTGCTGGTTTAGCTATTGTATTTTCCTGGAATCCCGAGGTCTGCCTGGCTGAAGTCTGCCTCAGGTCTTCACCACTCCAGGCAGTCGCAACCCTTGTAGATCGGAGGGAGATTTGCCACCATGCGACTAGTTTGATATCAAGACGGTGGTCGATCCTGGTATTGGTTTACTTTTAGTTGAGCTTCCTGATGGAAACACTGGACACCTTCTCAGCTTGAGAGACCCTGCTGAGTGATGAACCCCCCGCTGTATATCGCAGCGAGACACCCAGGAGCACCTCCCAGTCACGATAAAGCGGTAAACCGTTGGGAGAGTCTGAAACTTAATCTGAGAAAAACGGAAGCAAAATATTTTATTGAAAGCTTTGGATACTCCAACGGAACATCGACTTGAAAAAGGATCTGCAAAATCTAGAAAGGTATCTAACAGAGGAACAGGAAAGAAAGCTAAATACACATTCGAGAATCGAATGAAAGAAGAGAAAAAGTAAAAGTACGGAATCGATCTGGTAGAACACTTAATTGCGACGATTTAAATAGGTAACAAATCAACAAAACATCGATTTTTATTAAGAGCTGTAACAATACTGGGCTTGGCTTCATTGTCAATCATAGACAAAGTCACATATTCACATAAACGCTAGGAAAGAGCTAAGAAAAAAAAATTACAGCTTACTTATTTCTCAGTCGAAAAGAATATGAGCCATTATAAGAGAATGTCGAGAAGTAGGAGGGCCTGATTTGGCAGCTGGCTTGGGTCAGTGATGATGTCGTAACGTAGTTTTCAACGAGTGTACTGGTTTCAAATCAAAGTAAAACACTGTGAAAAATCATCGTCAAGGAATCATGCAAACAGGTAGAAAGAACATTTTCACGAAAAGAAAGCGGTGAGTGTGCAAAGCTGTGTTTAATGTGATTGAAATCTTGGTTTAGCGTTTTCTTCGTTTGGTTATGGAGGTGTTTGACCGAGTGCGTTGCTGTCAACTTGGCCTCTCCAGGCTCTGTGGAAGGCGAAATCCGCCGAAACGTCAGCTTATTCGTGAATAAAGATTAAAAATAACATCTCGCATTTGCTCAACAAGAATGCGGAAAATTACTTGATCAATGCCGAGGTTAATAGAAGGTCGGTCGTGGGATTTTCGCGAAAGTCGCAGGTAGGAAGATTCCTTCTTGAAACTGTTACACCCAAAGACATTGCATCGGGCACACTGGTATTTTCTCCTTTCCGGAATCAACTTTGTTTTAGGACGAGTTTCCATTCGTCACTTACAGGAATGCGTAGAAAGGACACGGTAAGTTTGAACGAGTTTCGATAATGGTAAAAGTGATGTCTTAGCATCGAATGCTTTGGAATGTTTGTTTTCGTTATTTCCATGGAAATGCATCTAAGCTATCCTTATCTCCTTAGAGGAACCATTAGCGATACGCTGAGAAATTATGGATTGAGAGAGCAAAAAACAGTGGAACTAGCAAGCCTATTTTCAGATAACAATAAAAAAACACGTTCCTAACGAAATTTGTTTTCTCATACTTTGAATGATCATATAAAATCTCCAGCCGATATACCAGTACTTTGACTCCCTTAATTTCTTGATTCCTTTACATACACAACGAAATAACAGCGTCCAACTCGTTCATCAGTGCGTCATTGAAAATACGTCTCATCACTCATCACTGAACCTCAACGAAACCTCAATGAAATGTTCCATGACACAAGAAACACTACGTACGACTAAACGATCGCATAAGGTGATCGGGTATCTGCGTCAAATCCTCTCTCGACATTAACGGCACCAACACCGATGTCTTTCTTCCCAGTGGCGGATCCAGTGAATGCGCACCAGCCGATGCCGATCGGTCGTCTTTGTAGTCGTCCTTGGCGGCTAAAATATCGTAATTCCCTTGGAAAGGAAGCAACAGATATCACTTAAAGACTTTCGTGCAGAGTTAGCTTTTAATTGCAAGGATAAAAGCTTAGTAAAAAAATGGAATAGTCAGGTCTAGGAGTGTTTTTGAATAGTCCACTCCGTACCGACGGCATTGGTAGTACGGAAAGAACGGACAAGAGACATGAACGCCATTATTTTGGCCTATGTTTGCTTTTGCAAAATGAGGTATAAGATGAGAAGCAAGTTTCAGAATTTTTTTTCAAATTTAAAGCCCTTCTCATTCCAAAACTAGGGGTCTAACACCTGTATCAGAAAATACAACCAAAAACAAGCAAGTCAAACATTCCAGGAGGAATCCTTTCCAAATATGATGCCATTTGCTGGCTTTCTTTTATTTTTCAGTGCATTGAGTAGTTTTTTAAACCCACCGCCGTTTAACCTCTGTAATGATTATAATTGCCTTCTTGGATTGTCAAGCTAACACAAGGTTGATAAAGGTATTTCTAATATTTAGCATTTAGCTAATATTTCGACGTCTTCGTCTTTATCTAAGCTGACCATCCCAGTCGATGGCCCACAGTCGTTCAGTTTCGTTCGTTCATTCAAACACCACGCTAAATGCTGATCGGTAGTGAACTCTTTAAATCTCGAGATAGCCATGCTAACGTGCATCTAGGCCTTCACCGCAGGCATTTCTGGCATTCATAGAGCGTAGAATGGGTTTACTGTCTTATAGCTAAGATTTCCCAAGTAGAGTAATAATTTGCTAAAATTGCTCGTTTTATCTTCATTCACTATTATAACTTCATTGCAAGACATCTACAGTGGAATCATTAGAGCACTAGTAGCGCAGTGGTAGTGACGCCGTTAATCACGAACACGGTCCTGGTTCCACGCGGTCCCGTGCCCATAAACTCTCTCATTCCACTGGAATCGGTAAATTGGCATCAGAAATATGTGTGGAACACAGTTCATTTCTTAAAATTAAAGTAAGAGTATGCGGTGGGGAACGAACACGCTGTTGTCCTTTCCTAGTTAGGTCCTAGGCTGTAGTTATAATCACAATTTTAACCTATCATTTACTGCCTACTCTTTTTAGTGGTCCCACCATCAATACACCTGTGGTCCGGAGTTTTGCAAATATCTCAGCATCACTGATGTTATATTTCGCAATACACCCTGTCATTAAAAGCCTCAGCTTGACTGGGTTCGTTGCCGATTTGCGCTCCCCAGATCAATTCCGTTGACGGGTGATTGCTGATGGCAGAGATGGGCAGAACTAGCTGAGAGACATCCGAAACGATGGACACGTATAGTGTGGTGCTGAACGCGTTACTCTCCGGAAAGGAGAATAGGGAGTTCGTTCTCCACCGCATGCACCTGCGGTCGGGAGGTTTGGAAACATCTCAACATCACTGAAGTTATATTTCGCGATATACCCTGCCATTAAAAAGAGTAGGCAACATTATGATCTTATAAACTGATAAATAATAAGTTAAAGTAAGAGCGTTGTAACCCGGCTATTCCAGAACTCTAGAGAGAGAGAAAGAGAGCCGATTCCAAGAGCAGTAAACAACATACGTAAGAAGACGGTAAGCTTCAAGCAACAGCCGAACCCACCCCCGAAAATTTGGTACGCGTTCATGGATGATGGATCCAAGGTAGCAAATCGAATGCAAGTGCTCGTTCCGCATAATAGATGTGAAAACGGGTGTTGGAAAATAAAATAAACAAAACTGTAGTAGTGTTGCTATGGCATGGTCTTGGATTTCATCAAATGAGGGTGCAATCGAGCTTTCTGACCTGTATCGTCAATATCCAAGGACCACCTGGAGTTACTATAGTGCATTTCCATGAATTCCCAAAATAGTCGTTCAAGAATATCTACACTACTAGTAGTCATAACTATGTTTTTTATTTATATGATCTTATAAACTGATATTCTTAAGCTGATGCGAGGTTGGTATATGTCTTCGTTGTCGTTGTTGTTGTCTGTACACCAGCAGTCTCACTCGTAACAGCACGGCTCTGAGGAAGTCAGGAAAGTCGCCGAAACGTCAGTCATCGACCAACAGCACCAACAGCAACGACAACAACAACGACAACGAAGGCCTATACCAAGCTCGCATCAGCTTATGAAGATCAGTTTATAAGATTATATAAATAAGTATATCAACCACGCATGCCGGGCTTCATAGAAATCGGAATTTTTCGCTTTAATGAAAGCATGTTACTGTGCGTCCCAGAATCAACCGTTAATATCTCGAACGTCGCCGTTAGCACTTTTGTTACTTGCAGCCGGGTTAGCGCCAATTAGAAACGTATATCTATTCATTAAAGCTGTTTATATTGTTTATGGAGTGCAGAATAAAGAATGTTCATAGAATACAAAACGAAGAAGGAATACATGTTGATTGGTCATAGTGAGATTAACGGAAAGTCGCTTTTGAAATATTGTTATGCTCTGTGATAGCTGGTAATACGGACTTGTCAGGATGGACTATCCGGAAAAAAAACAAGTTGTTATCACCGGACAATCACTGTTATGACCAGCCAGAGTCTTCCTTTAAAGAGCGTCGCTGGGGAGATGGCCTCATTCGAGCAATACTTCACTAGAGAAGATCTGACTCAATATGAACTCGATGACGCCACATCGAGAAGACGAACACCTGTGGACCATCGACTAGGACCATCGGCTCTGATGAAGACGCAGACGTCGAAACGTTAGCCGCATTAAGGTATTTATCAACCTTGTGTAACCTTATTAAAGAAAGATTAAATATTGATTAGTGATATCGAGGTTAAAGAGAAGCCGACTCTGAAATGTTGTTTACAATTTTTATCGAACATAAGTAAGTAAATGCCTAAATGCTATAAAGCCATTTTTTAAATAACCTCCAACCACTTGGAAAAAATAGACGAAGATGTTTTCAGCAGTAACATTAATCAACAGGCATATTTTCAACATAAGGAGAGACAATGTTCTAAAGGAAAACTTACGACTGTCTCTCAACAGTGTCGTGATCACCTTGCACCCTAAAACCTTTATAAGATAGTATACCTAAGACAGAAACTTTCTGAGTTTGATGACTTTTGCCAAAATAACAGATACATTACATGGTCAATTAGCTCTATTGAGAACTACAGTATTACGCCCACTATCCTTACCGTAATCACATAGAAAACGAGGGACACCGAAGTCGAAATAATCAATAGAACGTTCATAAATTGTCTGTGAAAAAAGACGATTTCGACTTCGGTCATACCGAACTCTTCTTCTTTGGATCTCGGCGTAGTCCATGCCTACTGTAGCTCCCATTCATTACATACTGTAGATCGGTATTCCAAACAAGACCCACCTTGTTCGGCAAGAAACTGATCCCACATCGTGTCCACTACTTCTGTACAAATCAATACCCCCGAATGTATTGTCATCATCCGAAGCACAAAAACTCCATCCATTTTTATGAAATCACGCACGAACTGTAACGATGACGATAAACGACTAATTCAAAGACATGCTACCTACAAAGCTAAAGATAAAAGCTCTTGGCGTTGATCAATCACTGAGGGATGCGTCATGCATTCGACTTCATTAAGCATCGTTTGGAGTGTCTGATTGCATTATGATTGGGTGCATTTACAATGATTCGCGGTGGCCTACCGATGTATTGCGCCGACCCCTGAGGGGAGGAAGGCTTGGTGGGTCACGTGCGCTGAGATCGATTTCACGTGTGTGTTACAGAGCACCTTCGTCCACTGCGCCAAACGCTCCTCCCTCTCTGCTAAGCATAGAAACAAAAAACTTTGAAAAAAGCAAAAATACGAGGAAAAATGAGTATATAGGCATCTGTAGTTTTTGCCTTCCTTCTTCTTCTTCTTGATTTCTTTTCTATTTTAGAAACGACGGTTAATGATCTCATTCACCTATTTATTCACTCATTCACCATTATGATTTCGTATCCTTATTAGAGCCATAAGGAGCAAAGGTCCTAAGAGTCGTTGAAATGCTCACCTCATCCAATTCAACTGTAAAGTTTCTCTCCTTGAAATCTACATCTGCCAATTCCAACCGTCGAGCGATGAATCTGTTGAAAGTTTTCGCTACTATTGTTATTCATACTTCACTAGCTATTTCCTCTATACAACCACAATGGTGCTGAGATGCTTGCAAAACTTCGGACGGCAGGTGTCTGCGGTGGGGAACGAACGCGCCATTATCCTTTTCGGGGACTAACTTGTTCACCACCACATCACGCGGGTCCCTTGTTTCGCCTGTCTCTCAGCTAGTTATATCAATCATTGCCATATTTCTTCTATAGTTTCTTTTCGTGTAGAAATGTCATAGACGAACGTCAAAGAAAAAATAGATGGAATATTTCAGCCCAAATATGACAAGTCATAAAATGTCTTCAAACAGCCAAAACTGGTCTTAAACCTGTTTTCTTTATCTCGGATTGCCTTGAAATCTAATAATTATTGTTTAAGTGAAGTGTTATTTAGAGATCCGACGTCAAATGAGAGAGTGTTTTTTAAGCTTAGGCTTAAAAATGTTTATTTAGGTAATAAAGAAGTATGAATATCGATCGTGTTAGAATTGATAGTTAACCAACTTTCGGCGCTGATCGAATGGTATCGACGAGAGCATCCATGACATGATGCTACCAAATGATATCACCGCCAACAGAGTATACCAGAGCCAGAGCAGAAGGAATATCTAAATTCGGTTAATTATTCTCTTCTTTTAACAACTCCCAGGATCGACTTTCTCTTAACCTCGGCATTGGAATATGAATGTGTCGTTTTCTTGTTCAGCAATCGCGAGGTTTTTAAACAGCATACATTTACTTCCATAAAAACACAATACAATACAACGCTAGCTGACGTTTAGGCAGTATCGCCTTCTTCAGAGCCGCTTTTTCGTGACTTCCAATGAGGAAGTTTAGAACAGCTGATTATGGTCGCATGTGGTTCTCTAAACTTCCTCATTGGAAGTCACGAAAAAGCGGCTCTGAAGAAGGCGATACTGCCGAAACGTCAGCTAGCGTTGTATTGTATTGTGTTTTTATGGAAGTAAATGTATGCTGTTTAAAAACCTCGCGATTGCTGAACAAGAAAACGACACATTCATATTCTCTTCTTTCTCTTTTCTATCACCGTTCAAATCGAATACATTCTTCCCACTCTTCCGCCCAGTTTCCATCTTGATCTCTTTCGTAGCGTAACATATGCAAAATGTGTAATAGAAACAGGGACTTTGAGCTTTATCGTGAGGTTGATATAAGCTGTGGACTAGAATAGTTTTGTTTACGACTGAAAAAAGAAGATTACTCTAAGAATCTGGTTAGAAACATAAAAAGACAGTGTTCAGGATTGGTAAAATCTTCAGGGTTGCGCTATGCATTCGACTCCATTCGTAGCATCGTCGAGGTGATTAAATGTATACGTGACCTACACAATAATTTTTGTGGGATCCTCATATAACAAGTCGGCATTTTGGTACTCCTTAACTATAGTGTATGATCAATTTCTTAAGCGCCTAGGTATGGAAGGAGGATTCGCCCAGTTCGCGGGATCGAACCAACGATGATGTATGCACTGCACGGCATGCTTAACCCATGTGATACAAACCTTATAATAAATACCATGAAAAAAATAAGCAGGTATTGATTCCTTAAACATGCTAATAGCTGACGACCATAAATCGGTACATGAATTCAGGGCCAAAATGCCACCATGAAGGATTGTTTAACAATATCACCTAGACTGCGAAATATAACTTCAATGATGCTGAGATATTTGCAAAACTCCGGACCGCAGGTGTATGCGGTGAGTAACGAACGTGCTATTGTCTTTCCGGGAGTAACGCGTGCACCACCACACCATGCGAATCCTTCGTTTCGCCTTTCTCTCAGCTAGTTCTATCGATCTTTGCCACAGCAATCACCCGTCACTCCTGTATTATAAATATCCTTATCATACATTCCTGAATGTTCCTAGATAACGAACTGTGAGTGCGAGCTAGTTTCTAATAAGGTCAGAAATGGTTTGAGATTACTTACTACTTGATACTTGAACGACCTGTCATCACTGGTTGTGCGGGCCCCAGCATTATCACCATTTTTCGGAGACTTGCTGGTTAAGCATTGTGGTTTCCTGGAATCTCGAGGACAGCATGTCCAAATTCTGCCCCAGGTTTGAGATTTCTATCCAAAATCCCAAATATGATTAAACTTGCCCCAATGCAAGGCCTAAAAAGCTAACCGCGGTAGTTTTCTCCTGATGTAGGGTAAAAATAAGAAGCTTTATTTTGAAAGCATGACGTGTTCCTCAATGTGACTGCACCATTTGAGCACCTCGTCTCGCTGCAGCCAAAAACAGATATTCTTTTGCTGCTCATTATTCTCTAATAACTAGTTTGTCGTCTAAGTAAACTGAAATTGGATATTCAATTCTTAACGACTTTAGGCAGCATGTTACTTTATATGATATTCACCTTTTCGGTAAAAATGTTGATCACCAGTACACACTGGACGGTGTGTCTCTGCACTTGGCCAAGAATCCGGATCTCCATATCGCAGTATGTGACTACAGGGAAGTTTGGCGATTCCGTCCAACCTGAACACTGTAGTTTTCCTTGCTAAGCTTTAGTTTGCATTTTGCATAAACAATGGTGTGTTATTGAATTTGGAGGGTTTATCCAGAGGTCGATTTCCTTGTTACCACGTTCGAGATACGAATTCCTTAGTTGAATGGAAGGGAGTTCAACTTGTTTGTGAACGTTGTCGGATAGACCAATCCGCTGCTTGAGAACTCAGCTTGTATGTGAACGATGTCGGATTGACTAATCCACTGCGTGCTTCTTCTTTAGCCAACAAACAGAACGATTTTTAAGTTCACAAGGACAAAGGAAAGAATTCGGAACTCGAACCGAGAAGAAAGCAATCGTTCTTCTGACTATGTGGACTTCGTCCTACGGCATTTTATTAAGAGGCATACCGATGCCGGTTTAAATGCAGTAGGAAGCTTCGTTTTCCTTTATCGTCTTCAGGGAACTCGACAGAATAGGTTTAGGATAACGATCGGATGAGTAATCGCAAGAATTGTCGTCGGCCACATTGAACATTAATCGCAAGACGGGAAGTCACCAGCTTTTCGTCAAAAAGAATTAGAGAGTATCAATGGAGAAAAGTCAGAACGTTCTATCATAGTTAACTGAGAATTCTAAAGATAATTGCGCTCGTCTTTCATTCAACGAGAAGGCGGAGGTCTCTCATGCCGCTGCCGAACCCATTTGTGAACCCGAACACCTTAATGAATGAGCTTGCAAGATGTCCACACAAATAGAACTAGTGCAGGATGAGATCGTGTCATGCTAAGGATATGTGAAAAGTGGACCATGTAGCCAGTCGAGTAGGATGAAGGTGTTTTTCACATACTAAGCATCAAATTACTAGCTGTAGTTTTTTCTTCCATTCGATGACATGACATCACCAAAAACCTAAGTATATAATTAAGTAAATAACAGAAGGGTTGACAGTTGACATCTGCGAAAATCCAACAACAGCATGGTGAATTTTGGCACTTATTCCTACACAGTTCCACTCAACTGAAATGTCGTTAGAAACTGTACATCGTTGAGCTTCATATGGGCTGGGCATTTATACACCTACTTCTGTGCTTTATTCAATAAAATGGTAAAATCTACGACGAGTGTATTTTCTAGAAAACTTCTGATAACCAATGGCTGATAACAAAGTGGCATTGATAATAAAGATTATAGAAGAAAATGATCCATTTCGGTGCACTCGTGAAGTGTATTCTACTCTTCTAGGCATCGTAGAAGTGATGTGGTCTAAGCGACAACTTATGAAGCTTATAAACCTTTAAAATAAATGTTTTTATCCTACAGGAAAAGCTTCGTTTAATGTGCAGACTATGGAAGGATGAGAGACTTTGTTAGACCTCAGCGTGGGATCGAACGAGTGCAAGGTAAATCAAATAACTGCGCCACGAACGCCTGGAGAGGTAGCTTTGAAACTAAAATGTTCTCGACGTTGCTCAATCACTGGCAGCGTTATAAGAAGTAGAATTCTTCCATGAAGGTAGAATTAAAATGGATCTTCGTGGGAGGAATATGATGGTGAAAAACAAGTAGAAAATCGGGCTAACGCCATCATCATGGAGAACGACCCATTCAAAGTCGTTGTTTACCATTTCACATCGGACCACCTTTTTGTAGTAGCCCACGAATTATATGGATCACCTAAAGATTTCTCTGTAAACACCCGCTTCCCCAAAACGAAAGATATTTTTTAAAAAATCATCAGTGCTTGGATAAAAATAATGACCACCTTGTCCTGTGACGAGGTCCCATAAAATTCCATAGCCATAGAAACCTTGCGAATTCGTTTCGAGAAATTGGCTAAGTAGAAACATCTGAAAATTTGTTTTACATAACAACATCGTAAAACCCCAAACGTCTACTCGCTTTTTTAGAATTTTTAAAAATTTTATTGCAAGTTCTTCGAAAATTCGAATCGATTTTCCAAAAAAATTGGTTGAAAAGCCGAAGTGTCAACATAAATAAAAGGATAGAAACCTCGGCGTTGATCTCCTGAGCGATGCACGTTGCACTCGACTTCGTTAAGCATCGCTGGAGGTGATTGAATGCATATCTGGCCTTTACAATAACTCGCGGTGGCCTACAGATGTATCGAACTGGTGTTGTTATCCTCCCAGTCAAGTCTGGTACCAATTTGCCGACCCCAGAGAGATGAAACGCTTGGTGAGCTACTGGCGCCTCCGACAAGTGCGCCACACACGCTCTTAGGTATCAGCATACTCTGGTTAAATCTCGTCGTGTAGATTTTTGGTTGTTGATGATTGGCTTTTACTTGCTTAGTCAGTTGTGGTGGTAAATTTGTTCCTTCATTAAACCTTATGTAGAAAAAGAACGACAATTTTTATCAAAATGAAGTTTAGAAATCCCTAACGCTTACCTGTACTAGTACATTTATGAGAAAGAGTAGTTTGATTCCCAGGTAGAGATAGGTTAAATAGGCCTCGTAGAAACGAAGATTTAAGAACTTTAACATTCTGAACAGGATAGTGTAGAATTAAAATCACATTAGCTCAAACTGTATTTTACTTAATAAATTCACTTGGATTTTTATCTTTTTTCGTCTTTCTCTCTTCACTTTCTCACTATTCTTAACCTACTCTCTCTCTTCTTCTTCTAGTCATTTCACACATTTCACACAGTAATCCTTAACTGATTCTCTCCACAGACATACTCTCATTAATCCTTGCGTTCCTTTTCACTTCTCTTTTTCCTTTTATTCGCTTTCTCATACTCCATTTTTCTCTCTCACTTTTATAAGTAAGACCTATTTCTTATGAAAATCTCGCTCCTTTTCCGCGCACGACCGACTGTAATTATAACAGTGTCTTCCGTTATTTCCTTTATTAATTCGATATCTATCACTGGAATAATTTCAGAGCACCGGGCGAAAGTTTAAAAGAGAACACTTAGGTTATAAGAAATGCTATCTGGCATAACATTTTAGCGTCATATTTGCCAGAATGCTCGTGAGCTTACTTATGATGATAGGGATGTACAGATCCGAAACGAAATCGATGATTGAAGACAGATGCCAAATGCATCGCCAAGCCGTTGATGTTTGCTCGACGAGAAGCTATAATTTTAGAATTTAACTACAGTACGATAGGATAGATGAAGTATAGCATGCAAAACAGGCCACTACAAAGAAATGAGGTTAAGGTAATTAGGAGGTAATGTGGTGCCGGAGAAACACCGGTATGAAGAAGTCTTGCCACTAAGGAATAGGCAAACTGTTACCTGAAGTAGTCATAAAACTTCAATTTAAAATGTTCTGCCATTTTGCTATTAATCGGACTACTGCATCGAAGATCGGGCAGTTGAATACTCCCAGAAAGCGTTACTCTCTACTCTCGTTGACGGATCCCAGTGGAAAGGCAAAGAAACTCCTTTCCATTCATGAAAATCGGTTATAGCCTGCAGTAGCAATTTGCGAAAGATTATCACGGCTATAATGGTACCCAAAAAAATCAGCTCGACCAAAGCTCCAATGTTGTGGTAGAAGCACTTTTTGTTGTCAGAACAAATTTAGAACAGCATTACATCTCAGCGAATCGTAGTGTCCGACAGCTGTACTACGTTCGATTTCTCTTTCCACCACTCCAAGCAGTAGCCAAACCAGGAAATGTGGAGTGCAATTGTAAAAAACTTGCTTCATTTTAACAAAAAAGTGCTACTAGAAATTCAACAATAACAAGCGATTCAGGTCCAAAACTCATCAAGAGGGAACTATTGGCCTTCAGAGCGCCTTTATAATAAAAAAGACAAGGAAGATTCCATGCTCAGTTTTTAATACTATGGTTCTAGCGCTGATGCCGGCCTTAGAAACTCGTGTGCTATAAAAAGAGAACGAGTGTTCAATGAACATTATTGAAGGCAGTAAGGAGAAGATGATTTCTGAGCATCTGTTGTAATGCCTACAAGACAGAGAACGCGAAATTCTTACCAATGTTAACGAACAGAAAAAAGGGAGAGGGAGAGAGGTGAAGTGATAAAGAGAATGAGAGAGAGTCGCATGTCTGGCTATGTCATTCGCAGTGGAGAAACCACGGGCCCGAGTAAGTTTTCATCACTAAGGCATTGAAAAATATGTTCTTTATGTGTACCATGTAAGCACAACTCAGTGCACAACTTTGGCATGTGACTGATCTGGACGGAGACTTTACTGGGGTTTGTTCGAGTTGTCCTATCATTAGCGGAAAAACGAATGATTAAGACGACAAGGTGATTCCGAGTGATCCTTCATAATTCGTGGCAACAATTTACTAACATGCTTCTGAGGGTTTGATGAGAGATAACAGAAAAGGACGCAGTGCAAAACACAGAACGAAAAATTCGTACCAAGGGGCCCCAAAGAAAAAAAGCAGAAAGCAATACAGTACATATAATAGTCATTACTATGGTAAGCACAGAAACGCGGTTGGAGCAGCGGTCGGAGGCGCCCTGCAATACACACGTGGAATCGATCTATGCGATCATGGCCCATCAAGCCTTCCAACCCTCCGGGGTCGCCAAATTGGTACCAGACTTGTGTGGGAGGATAGTAGCACTGGCTCAATACATTGCTGGCCACCGCTAGCCATTTTAATGCAACGCACTTCGCCTATTTTCCCGTTTCCTCCATGTTTGCAGGGTTTTGGACATAGCATTTTCAAGGGCACAAGTTGGGTAACCGAAATTCTTTTCTGGTGAACAAAGAGTATACCAGTTTCTACTTGTTTCATATTTTAGTTTTCTATTAGCTCTCCTGATTAGCACTACCGTATCTTAAAATTTCTCTAGTTGTAACATTGCTTAACCCATAACGCCGTGTATGGACACCATAGTTTACATATGCGTTTGGACCATGGGACCGTATGGACACCATAACGTTCATCAGAGTCTGGACCAACGGGCTGTGTTCACATTTCTTCGATAGCCAATTGGAAGCAGATCGAAGCAGTAGTGGTGAGATCAATAAAATCATTCTCTACACTTGATGGTTTACAAAAAAATTTTTTTCGAAAAAGTTTACTAACCAGTGATACGACCAACACTTAACTTTTATTTCGTTCTAATCACCATAGTCATTGTATGGAATACGCAGGTATAAAAAATACCGAAACAAGCTCAGAATAGCGTGCGAGATATTCCCAAGTGCTGACAGCTATGTATTCACATAATGGGTGATAGTAACACGCAATAAATACTTGGATGCTTGGATGGCCCGTCCTCACTGGTTGTGGGGAACCCAGGAAAATCTCCATTCTTTCGGAGTTTTGCTGGTCTAGTCATTGTGGTTTTCTGATGTCCTGAGGTCGGTCAAGCCAAACTTCCCCAAGTCGTCGTCACCACATTCAGTAGCCGCCCTTGTGGATCAGAGGGAGATTTGCCACCATGCAACTAGTTTGATACCAGGAGGGTGGTGGATCCTGGTATTGCTTTACTCTTAGCTAGGCTTCCTGATGGAAACACCAGACTCCTTCTTAGCTTAGGAGACCCTACTAAGGGATGAATCTCCCCGCTGTACCTCGCAGTCCAACACTCAGAAACATCTGCTAGTCACGATGAAGCGGTGAACGGTTAGGAGAAACACACAATAAATCGAAGCATACATATCATTCATGTCCATGAAAAAATAGAGAGAGTCCGTTCTACAGTTTTTGCCATGCTCATACCCTTAGGGCACTATAATTCTAGAAGAATTATTTTTATTGTTAAAAACCACAAAGTGTTCATCCGACGAAAAATTGCTCGTAATCGGTTGGGAAAGCCACGCTAAGCATTTTGCGTCCGTTATTGGTTAGAAATCACTGGTTGTAAAAAACAACTCCTACCTGGTTGCACGTTCGATTTATCGTTAGCGAAACTCATAATATCCTTTAGTCTGATACCTAAAAACCGGCTAACATTTGAAACGTTTGCAAACTCTAAATAAATTTCCATTCACAAATAAAACTGTAGAAAGCTAGACGTACAGTACCTGACTTGTCGTAAAGAAGTCTCCAAAGCAGACAAGGTGAGTAGAACATAAAAGCTACAATTACCAAAAAGAATGGTACCCATTGATAGTAGGAAACCTAAAATGGAATTCATAGCTGTATTTATAAAAATATTTCCATTAATGTGTAGCCTCGTAACAATTTTTATGAAAGCTATTTCTTCTTTAGGGTTAGGCTCACTCGTGAGCAGCCCATTTCATAATTGTTATGTGGATTACATAGGATAATTTTACTACATTGAGCCAGTTCTTGGGTGTCGTACTGCTATGTACAGTGGAGAATTCATTCCCTGGCAGGGTCTCCTTTGTTGAGAATGAGTCTGGCGTTTCAGTCAGGAGGCCGAGCTAAGAGTAAACCAATACCAAGATCCACCACCGTCGTGGTATCAAAGTCGCATGGTAGTAAATTTCCCTCTGATCCACAAGGGCTGCAACTGCCCGTGATGGTGAAGACCTGGCCAGGCTTTGACTAGACTAACCTCGGAATTCCAGAAAACCACAATGGCTTAACCAGCAAATCTCCGAAAAATGGTGATGGTGGGGCCCGCACAACTAATAAGGACAGGTCATTCAAGTATCAAGTAAGTAATTTTACTAGAAGGAACATCTTCTGCATCTCTGGAAGGATCGTATTAAGGTCACCTAGTTCGGACTAAAGCAGTAACAGTAGACCTTCTAGACACTTTCTTTTTGATGTCAGTAGCGTTGAATTTTGAAAACGGAAACAAAAGATTGAAACACGAAGCGTTAAACACATTCATAGCTTTAATCCTTTGATGAGGCGTTATGTTTTCGACTGTATTCATATGATTACAGGGGTAGTAAAGTGTTTAGCGTGTACTGTGAGTTTCCGTGGCCAGTCGATGCGACAAGACAGTGTTTTTATCCCTCTAGATAAATCTAGCACCAATTTACCAAGTCCAGAGGAATGGAGGACTAAGGCAGTGGTGTCTAACCGAAAACAATTGATACATTGCAATTCACAACAACTGCGCTACATTAACCATAAAAAACAATTAATTAGTGTCATAACAGTAACCGCACTCAATGATGAACGTTTATCACTTCTAATTATTGTCAAAAATAGGCTCTAACCGAGTACGGAAACTTCCGCCAATGAGGAAAACGGTAATTGTTGCACTCGTCCTTTGTCAATCTTCGTTCTTGATAAAAAATATGTACTGTTCTATGGTGCATGGATTGTATGTACCTAGTTATATAAGCTGAGTCTCCAAATGACACACGTTGACTGCTTCTGACGAAACACTTACAAATTCAAAATTGCACTCAGACTCAAGAAGGTCTCCTTTTTGATTATGGTCAATTTGGGTTTTTGGGTTGCAAGCTTTGAATTGGTGAAGACACCTATATTTAGTTGACGTGTTTTCGAATTGCTTCAAGCACGTTGCCTCAACAGAAACTGAAGACCTGATAGAAGCTTTTGACGTCTGGATGCAGTGTGTAGGGTCCACGACTCACCTTCTTTCGCACTGGCTATAGTACTTTCCTAATCAGCACTCAATCTCTAGGACACCTAAGATATCATGGCGGTATACATTGGCGGTATAGATTTGACCTGAGGTTGAAAAGAGAAATATCTCGCAAGTACAGTTGTTTCTTGTCTATTAAAGTTTACATATCATCTTTGAATTTCCATCTTTCGAGTCCGTCATCAACCAAGGGTCTGAACAACATTAACTGAGAGGAATCGATATGCATACCAAAAAAAACGCTAGTCTAATGGCGAAAAAATCACTAAAAAATTTCAAGAAAGATAGGCATAATTACTGTTGGAAAGAAGCCGTTAATGTCTCTCATCTTTCTCATAACTGTTAACATTACTGCAGTTGCCCCTTAGTCTTGAGTTCGTTGCAAGTATGTAGCTAGTCACACCACGGAACAATTCTATGGCCGTTTAATAACGATGGTGCACAATCAAGTAAGTGGGCTATACCTTATACCATCTATTGGTTTAAAAGCATGGAATCAAATTCTTAAACACCTCTTGAATCATGAGCTATATTGACGGCAAAAGAAAAGTTCTAATTCCGACTGGTAGTTTACATTGCTGAGCAGTGTTGCATTTCGATGAGCTCTCGAAAGCAATGTCAGGACTTTCTAAGACGATTACCAATTGAGAGCTAGTATCTTTGTTGTTGCCAGAATGATAGCAAGTTCTGGTACTCGCAAACCATGTGGGAGAAGAACTCCCCTTCTACTGATCAAAGTTCGACAGTGGGATCACCTCAAGCGGGTTCAGGCGGTAACGTACTGGAATGAATACTGAGAATAGGCATTTGAGAATTTTTATACCCAGGATGAGAGATTACATTAGTTCGTGAGTAAATAGAAAAAAGTCAACTATATGCGCCTTATTAGATTACCTACCATTGTCTTGCCTCGATCCTCTACATTCGGTAAATTCACATCATCAAAAGGGGCGAAGTAAGTATTACGAGCCCAGCAGTACATTTCTGAAATATTGTAATTTCATTCACCATACATAGTATGAATGCCTTACTAGTGTCGTTTCGTAGTATTCTTTGAAATATTTGGTGTTAAAGCATAAACGAAGAATAAAGCTCTCGGCGTTGATCAATCCCTGAGGGGTGCGCCATCTACTCGACTTCATTAAGCATCGTTGGAGGTGATTAAATGCATATCTGGTCTTTACAATGACGCGCGGTGAGCTATCGATGTATCTAGCCTGTGGTGCTATTCTCCGAGACAAGTCTGGTCCCAATTTGCCGACCCCGGGGGAATGGAAGGCTTGGTGGGCCATGGGCGCAGGAATCGATTCCACGTGTGTGTTGCCGGGCGCCTCCGACCACTGCGACACACACGTCCTTATTTAGTATTAGTAGGTATAATGAATGTGGTTAGTTACTAAGCGAAATACAACCACAACGTTGCTGAGATATTTGCAAAACTCTGGACCGCAGGTGTCTATGGTCGGGAACGAACGCGCTATTATCCTTTCCGGGGAGTAACGCGTTCACCTGCGGTCCAGAATGTGGTTAGTATTGGTGAACACGGGTAGTAAATGTTTCAATGTTTATTGCTCCAGTTCTTATTTGCTACCTACTCTTTTCATGGCAGAGTCCGATATGAGATACAACCACAAGGATGCCGTGATAGTAACAAAACTCAGGACCGAATGTGTGCTTCGAACCATGAATTAGTCTCACCGAGAGTTCACGTGCTGTTCACCACGAAAGCCGAGAGCCTTGCTTTGCGTTTCTCTCAGCTATGTTTTTAATCTAACGGTGCTATCAGAAATCACCCGTCAACGGGAACGATCTAGAGAGCACAGATAGGCACTGAGCCAAGTTAAGCTGAAGCTGTAGTCTAAATCACAATGCTTTGACTTATTTTCTACCCATTCTTCGCCGAATTTCGGACCGCATCCTGCCATTTAAAAGAATGGGTAGTGAATAAGGACTAAAACTTTGTGATTTCAACTATAGCTTTAGCTTAAGTGGGTTAAGTGTAGATTTGTGTTATATAGATCATTGTAGTAGAGAGCACGTGCAACCCTGGTAAAAGGACGAAAAGAAGAAAGCACTCGGTGTTAATCTATTTCTGAGGCATGCGCTATGCATTCAACTTTATTAAAAATCTTTGGAGGCGACTGAATGTATATTTAGTCTTTAGAGGAATTCGCGGTGGCGGGAGCGGGTCAAAGTCGTGTACATTTCAAGGCGCCTCTAGCCACTGTGCTACGCGCGCCCAAGCAAAAACTCCAAATCACTGGTGTCTGCGGTGGAGACCGAACACGCTATTACCCTTTCCGAGACTAATGCGTTCAACACCACCCTATGTTAGTCCTTGTTGTATCACCTGTATCACCTGTAGATCCGGTGATCGTCGAGTGACTCGAGCGGGCGCTAGTAAATTTCCCACTTTTCCCTGTCGCGTGCAAGAGCAGCCCAGTGGGTTATGCTCACTCTAGGAACTCGTCGAGCATCATATCTTTCTTCAAGGGACTTTGTGAAGAACTCTGACCATCGGGTTAGTGGTCTTCCTGCAGTACGTTTGACATCCCGAGGAATCCAGTCACTGACGGATCTTGTCCATCGGTTGTCATTCATAGGCGTTACGTGTTCGGCCCACCTTATCTTCGACTCTTTGGCGTACAGAACGGCATCTTTGACTTTTGATCGTTAACGCAGATCGGAGCTTCGGATCCTATCCCTCACTTTTGTGGAATGAGATACTCCTAGTATCGTTCTTTCGACTGCGCGTTCGATAACGCTGAGTGACCTTTCATCATGCTAACGCAGCGACCCGATTTCTGACGCATAAATTAGAGCAGGAAGTACCGTTGAGTCGAAAAGGTAGGCACGGAGTCGGTTGTTCCTTGTTTTCTTCACTACATCCTTGATGCTCTTGAAAGCACCCCAAGCCGCTCGTTTCCATCTGCTCAACTCTGGAGCTAAATCGCTCAACATGTTGATTGCCCCACCTAGACAGATATAACTGGAGCATTCAAAGATCTTCGTTTCGTTGAGCGTGTATAGGGCATGGGAAACCAATCCGTTCTTCATGAACATCGTTTTTGTGAGATTTAATCGAAGGCCAATCTTTCCACAGGCTTTATCAAAGTCGTCAAGCATACGATCCGCTTGGCTAATATTTGGTGTTAGAAGGACGATGTAATCAGCAAAGCCAAGATGGTGTAACTGCCGACCATCGATTTTCACTTCCATATTATCCCATTCCGATGTTCGCATGACGTTCTGGAGGGTGGCGGTAAATAATTTTGGCGAGATGGTATCGCCTTGCCCAGCTCCTCTTTTTACGTCAATGTTAATATCGTTGTAGAATGGTGATATCTGGTTCCGATTAGTTAATTCTCTCATCGAAAGGGATAGTATTACATAATGGTAACCAGCAGCTTTTGTAATGTGGATGACACGATTTTCACTTAGTGACATCGATGAAAACGGTATTGCCACACCTTGATGCCTCATCTGTTTCCATCTATTCCATGTAGTGCTTAGTCCAGCTTAGAAACCTTAGAAACCTTAGACCATGACCTTAGAAAAACAGCAATATCTCATTGTAACTGTAGTAAAGAAACTCGTATGTTGTAATTGCTTTTTTCTCTATCTCTCTTTTGATATCCTAATGACAATTACGAACGAGACCAACGAGTCAATTTTTCTGTCACAATGTGCCGTAAATTTCTTATAATCTTGTTCAGGCATAAAAACCTAGGAAGAAAAGCATATATCTAGATTAGACAGGAGGTACGAAGAGTAAAATTACGCGCCATTCTATACCTTAGTGTGAGTCTAATAACTCCTCTTCTTTTGCAATAAGACCGTTCATCTGGTAATCATCAACAAATCTTCCTCATATGGGATTTGCTGATGATGAATAAGCGGCTTGAACGCCAACCTAAACTAACAAACCCGTTTTCGCTGTTATGCTTAGAGTTCAGAGGACACCCGGCCCTTTCCTTGTTGCTTACTCATGTATTGGTGCACTCTTATTTACAAAGTTTGCGTCCTGGACGTCGATTCTGCCACAATCCTACAAGCAAGTGATCGGGAGGTGAATGAGAGGTGGTCCGGGCTTGCACTCAACACGTAAGACCCACGTTTACTTTAGAAGAATCTAGCAAGACTATCAAGGGCTTCTCAGATTGCCTCCATCTCAACTGAATCAAAGGCCCTCTGTAAATCGATGAAAGTGAGACAGAGCGGTCTTTTGTACTCTCGCGATACTTCAGTGAGCCGTGTTACCGTGTGGATGTGGTTCACCGTATTAAATCCTCTTCGAAACCCTGCTTGCTCACATGGCTGTCCTTCGTCTAGTGTTCTGTCAACCCTGTTTAGGATGACTCGAGTGAAAAGTTTGTATGACGACAGACAGCAAGCAGATTGGGCGATAGTTGCCGATATCGTGCAGGTCACCCTTCTTAAACAATAGCACGGTCTTGCTGGTCTTCCACTGAATGGGACTTTGAATTCGGACAGGTGACGTGTGAAGAGCCGAGCCAATGTGTTTACGAGGACTAGCGGAAGGTTCTCCAGGTGTTCTGGTCTTGTCCTGTCCGGACCTCATGCTGTTCGATTCTTCACCAACGAAATGGCATGTCCGATTGCGGAAGGGAGAACCGGTGGCTCAACATGTCCATTCTCCCTTATTTCATACGACGGAATGTGGGCGTGGTTATCGAAGAGATCCGAGTAGTATTCGTGAATGATTTTCTCCATTGCCTTTCTGGATTCTGTAACTGTTCCATCTGGGCACCGGAGTGCAATCATTTTGGTCTTGTAATTGGCGAAGCTACGGTGGGCCCCGCCAATGCTTTTTCCAGCCTCTGCAGCTTCGACCATCACCGCTGCTCTTCTCTCTTTAAGATCTTCTTTTATTGTCTGTCTGCATTGTTCTGCGAGTTCGCACTTTAGTTCGGGGTTGTCTGCAGCTGGTACGATTCCAGGCTGGCTTATCAGCTCGAGCGTTTCTGGAGAGAAACGTCTCTTGGTGCCTTTCGAACTCTCAGATTTCATAGCGCTAACGTGAAGATGTTTAATGAGCCGATCGTATTCTTCGTCGATGTTATCGACAACGGCATCTTCCCATTAACCGATTAATGAATTGAATAAATCCCAGTTTACGGTGGTTTTGGGACTTCGGTTTTTGAATTTAGCGGCATTTCTCCTTTCCGTGAGAAATAGAATCTTGCGCGAAGGAGACGATGGTCTGATCCCGTGTAGAATTTTGGGACAACAGCGACATCGGTTAGGTGAAAGCTTCCATTTACTATTATGTGGTCTACTTCGTTATGGTATACTCCATTGAGAAACTCCCACGTCCAGCGTTGAAGGTGGCGTTTCTGGAATTGCGAGTTACCATGGATTGTCTTGTTCGCCATGATAAACTTAGATAGCTCAGATAGCCGCTCACCCTGTTCGTCCCATTCTAATCCGTGGGTCCCAATGTGATGTTCTTCAGAGCTTCTTCTTGGTCCAATCTTGGCGTTGAAATCTCCAATGATGACCTTGAAGAATATGTGGTCTTCTCTGGAGAACTTCTCCAAGTCCACATAGAACGCTTCGACTTCTTCTTCGTCATAGTTTGATGTCGGCGCGTAAACGACGAGGATTATCAAAGCTGATTCTGATCCACATCTCCTTAATCACAAATGTCTGAATCGGGTTGTTAGTTGTTCGAATGAATCGATGTTCATGGACATACTCGTGCTGACGAGAACGCCGACTCCTCAACTGTCGCATTTTCCGAGGAACAGTTCTTCTCCGGTGTCAAAGACGGCGTTGAAAAACCGGAATCTTCTCGTTTCGACCAGGTCGATGACGTCATACCTTATCCTTCTTGCTTGCATGAGCAAGTCTTCTATCGAAGACTCCGATGGAGGTGTATGTGCATTGAAGGTACAGATCGTCACCATAGTTCCTTGAAATCCAGGCAGCTTCCATTGGTCCTGAGATTTTAGCAGCCTCTCCGTACTCGTCCTACCCAACGCTGAAGAATTGGGGGCTCTTTCGGAGTCAGGGAAATGAGGCTCCTTTATTTTACTGTGTTTAGCATTTTGATACCCACGTATAGCTTGCTGTCCTCTGAACGTGGGGGCTCGGTATACTCACGGGAAGCTTGCCAGGCTCTCTCAGAGTGGACATGGAGCTTATTTGTTGGAAGCGACTCCTAATCGCCTCCCATATAAATTCCAGTCACTTGATTGCAGGGCTTTGGCCGAATTGACTCGTAGAATACAATCCGCATAAGCATGAACGCACCCACACACGCATGCATGAATACGCCTAGCAGATACAGAAAGTATGTGCCAAATCATCGTAGCAGAAACGGAGTCTATCCTCTGGATCCTCCTGCGTCTGAAGGAAGCAAAGGTCGCTTTTGGTTCACGATTAACCACTTATCCGCCGCCTGGGGACGCGCCACGTAGCCTCGTGACTAACCGGCTTGAGATCCCTCATATGAGTGAAATTCGTAGAGAGCCATAATGGTGGGTACGCAACCGAGGTTTTCCTCACATCTCAGCAAATTTGTGGCTGCATTACTTTTTTATATTTTGCATTGGCTTAGGATCTATTGCTATAATAGTGTTAATACTAATGGTAATAACAACCATTAATAATAAATAGTGATAACAACGATAAGTTTACGGGGGCCGGCGGAAAAAGAGATTGCGAAAAACTGTTTTGCTTTCTATTTTAAACCTACTGTTATGTTCTTTTTTACGTGTATGTTATGTAGACAGAAATATTAATCTCATAGACGGCACGTCGTAGCACAGCGGTTAGATGTGCTCTAAATACATATTTAGTCCAAGGTTCGAGCTTTCGTCCAGGACTGAGCAAGCTTTTCGCCCTCCGGTATCTGCAAGTTGGGAACAGACGTGTGTGGGAGGATAGCAGCACTGATTCCATACATCGATAGGTCATCGCCAATCATTGTATAGTCCAAACAAGCATTCGGTCACTTCTATCGATGCCTAATGAAGTCGAGTGCATGGAGCTTCTCTCGGGCATTGATCAACGCCGAGAGCTTTATCCTTTATCGCTGCTCCCAACAGACAGGTGACGTAATTACAAGTAACAGAATGGGAAAAATAAAATAGCTAGACGTTGAAAATAATTTATTTGAATGTGAGTTTTCATTGCAGAAATTCTTCTAAAGGATACCGGCGTAGTCCTCCCAACTTTTTTTGTACTCAGCAGGTAGCCAACATTCAATCGGTCGTCCACCGAACATTTTCAAGCTGACCAACACCTGAAACTATGGTGACTCTGGTGTTAATCGTGACCACAATAGCAAACCTGAATGGAGTAAACCCAAGGTTTAAAAATGAGCGATCCTCTTTAGAATAAAGCTTTTTTTAGATAATAATTTTTATGTGCCGCTTTCTTGTTCAGCAATCGCGAGGTTTTTAAACAGCATACATTTACTTCCATGGAAAAACACAATACAATACAACACTAGCAGACGTTTCGGCAGTATCGCCTTCTTCAGAGCCTGGAAGGGTATATTGATATACAATCTACTAGGCCAAACGCTTCAATGACACTTACAAAAAGACAAAAAACTCTTTGGTAATTACATGATCAACAGCTTCTGGAAAAACCCCACCGCTTTTTCGTGACTTCCAATGAGGAAGTTGGCATTTCAACTATCGCTACCGATTCCTTTAGACCTGTCCTTCTTAAGCATCGTTTTATAGCTACGCTTATTTCATCGTTTATAAAAGGCCACATAAACGGGACTTTCTTTTGGCCAAGTGCTTCGCGTGGGCGCGTCGTTCTCCTTGTAAACTTATCTCGTGGGGTTACTATTTCGTAGCCATTGGAGATGACTATTTGCTGGTGGGGTTACTATTTCGTAGCCATTGGAGATGACTATTTGCCGAGCCAAGTCGCGCGATTCTTCCTTTAGTTCCCTGGTAGGTGATACCAACTTATGTGTTTTAATAAGTAGGTATAAGACGGGACATGTTGGTCTATCGATTTTAAAGTGCGAAATTACCGATGATTTTAAACCCGCAGCCTTTGCCACAGTGACCCATTGATTGTGTAGCTTTCAGTATTGACTTTTATATTCCTTTTCAGAGGATGGGCGATAGAGGGTAGCATCACTAAGAAGTTCCTCTGTTGTCTCAACATCCAGCTGGCGAGGGATAACTACGAACTCTCCTCCTCTATTACTAACAGATAATCTTATTGTTTTCGAGTTCATTAATTCTCTATTTTCCCGCATGCCACATTTTTGTGCGGCTGTAAGGTTAGCGATAAACTTTCTATCGCCGTAGTGATTAAGAGTCTTGAGAACGCCGTCCGAAAACACGCGGAATTTTATGCCAACTCCATGGTTAGGGTCCTGCTGTCTCAAAAACGTTTTAGAGAAAGGAGATGGTGGTAGTGCCGCCGCCTCTCGATTTTTATCTCTATTTGATGTTTCCTGCTTGGCCTGATAGAGGAGTCGATCTTGAAGCTCATAAAGGTTGCATGCTGTCTTACGCAGGGTCGTTTTAGAAATGGGCTGTGATGGTGCAAAACTTGGGCCCAATTCTAATAGCGAGCGCGCATTCTCAGGTATTGTTATGCCCCCAATCACGGTGACCCTAGATTTTCTTGGTGCATTATCAACCCCATTTTGACTATTATCAGAAACGTAAGGAATTCGTTTGTGGTTGTTTCTTGAAGCTGAGCCATGTGAATTACCCTAATATATTATATATAGACCTAATATTATTGCATATCAAAGTGAGCCACCAACTTTTTTAACTATATGACCTTATAAAGTGATCTTCTTCAGCTGATACGAGGTTGGTATAGGTCTTCGCTGTCGTTGTCGTTGTTGTTGGTGTCGTTGGTCGATGGCTGACGTTTCGGCGATTTCGCCTTACTCGGAGCCGTGATGTTACGGCTGATCCACCAACTATTCTCCTCCAAAGGCAATCCTCCAAATACAAAGCACAAAAATGTTCCTTCGTTGCACACTTCTTCATTATGGCAAACATCTCGTTCTGCTTGCTTCGTAGTGCAGCTTGAAGTAGTTCCATTTCGATGCCTCGTACTTGTTGGCTGCTCTCTGGTTGACCGCATATCTCGTGAAGTCGCTTTATAAACTTCGGCACTACTCGATGTTGAAAACAGCTGCGGACAAAGTTCATTTGGGCTTGATTTCGAGCAAATAAGGGGGTTGGTAATGGGACAGCGATTGGTACCAAGCCTTGCCATTGTGTTTATGTCTAAGATAGAAGCCCCTGTTCTCGATCTACGCCAATACTCCACTGCAGATATGTAGATGATTGTTTTGTCGTCTTCTTTACGCAGGAGGAGATGGACAAATGCTTTCAACTATTGAACGAGAAGTCCGAGTACATAAAGTTCATCCGGGAGAAACCGAGAAAAAACTGGCTTCCGTTTTTGGACGTCCAAATAAACCTATCAAGTAGCGGCTACCTGACAAAGTGGTATCGAAAGCCAAGTAACAAGAACATCGTTGTTCATTTCCTTTCTTCCCACCCTTCACACACAAAGAAGGCGGTTGTGAGAAACATGTTTCGAACAGCCACCTCTGTGTGCACTACGAAGGAACTAAAGGAAGAATCGCGCGACTTGGCTCGGCAAATAGTCATCTCCAATGGCTACGAAATAGTAACCCCACGAGATAAGTTTAGAAGGCGAGCGGCGCGCCCAAGCGAAACACTTGGCCAAAAGAAGGTCCCATTTATGTTGCTTTTTATAAGCGATGAGCTAAGCGCAGCTATAAAACGATGCTTAAGAAGGGCAGGTCTAGAGGAATCGATAGCGATAGTTGAAATACCACCGGCTACTCTACGTCGCCAATTAGTTCGCAACCGCCTGTATGACCGTCTGTGTGAAGAAACAAATTGCGTAATTTTCCCTTACGGCAGGGACGGTGATTGCATGAGTTCAGGTACGATATACCTGGTCTCTTGTAACAATTGCGGAGATGAATATATTGGCGAAACGGGCAGACCTTTGTGTAACCGTATAAAAGAACACTTAGATGGCAAACGAAAACTAAGACGAAGTACCCCACTAGGCACGCATAGGATACAAAAGCATAGCGGAGACGATTCTGAAGTAAAAGTCAATATCCTTGCACAGGAGTCCAAAACACCAACGCGAAAACTCCTAGAGGCTTTTTGGATCAATGCCAAAAACTCTACAATGAATAGCAGGGACGAATGCCCGGAGGTCATACGCGACCTGATCCCGTACGTTCGCATCGATTTTTGATGTGAGAT